>JAQZBX010059351.1:5729-17639 GCA_029593785.1 Cabassous unicinctus | reverse complement strand
GGAGGTTCAGGGTTCAATCTCTGCCCCCAGAACCTTAAAAAAAAATAAATAAATAAAAATAAATAAATAAATATATATATATATATATATTGCCATCTGAAAGGCCTCTGAATCCTTCTTCCCACCTCCCATTTCACTCTCCATCTTTATTTTAGATATTTTAAAAATTACTTATACTTTTTGCCCTTTATCCTTTTCTACTAACTTTATGATTACCTTGTGCAATTCTGTAAAAGACTGTAGAAATTTTGATTGGAATTGCCTTAAACTTATAGACTAATTTGAGGAGATATCACACATTTAAGATTTTGACTCTTCCAATGCATAAGTATGCAATACCTCTCCAGTTCTTCTTTAATGTCCTGCAATATCTGAAAGTTCTTGCGCCTCTTTTCTTAGATTTATTTATAAGTTCATTATGTTTTTTGCTGCTTTTGTGATTGGAAACTTTAATTGATTACATATTCTAATATTATAAGGTAGCATAGGAATGCTATTGATTTTCGTGTGCTCATCTTGTTTCTGGTAATCTCAGTGAATTATCTTATAAATTCTTTTAAGGTTTATTGTTTTTTCTAAGTCCCACAGATTTTCTCTGTAAACAGTCATATATTCTGAAAAGCAAATTCAATATTGCACCTTTCTTTCTAATATTTATATTATTATTATTATTTTGATCACTAATTACATTGTCTCAGAAATTTACTACATTGTTTAATATAAATGAATATAAGGGGGCATCCTCCCCTTCTTCTTGACTTTTACCAGAATACTTTTAAAGTTTAGCCATTAAATATTATGTTTGCTATATATTTTTATTATATTAAATTAATTTTCATCTATACTAGTTTGTTAATCCTTTTTATTACGAATGAATGTCACATTCTATATCTGCTTTGTTTCTAGTCCTTTTTGAGCTTAATTATGTATACTTGGCTTTATCTTTTACTATTTTATATATCATTGCTATATGTTTGGATCAGACAAGAATGTCTAAATGTGAAATTACTATACCATCTTGTTTAGTAGTTTTGAAGACTTATTTAATAAAGAGAAAAATAATAGTCACCAAAGAATCTGCCTAAGATATTAAAAAGTGATTTTCATTACACCCAAATCTATCAAATCAATTATGATATTGTACAAAGTCCTAGACACTTACCATAGGCTATTTTATTTTTATAGCATCGTGTTGTTTAGACAAACATTTGAATTTGGGTTACGTTTTATTGGAGATAAAATTTTTATGGTTTCTTTGATAACAGGAAAATCATTTACTGAGTTACTAAAGATTTTTCAAACTATACAAGTTATAATAGTTTACAGTAGGGATTGGTAAGTTTTTTCTGAAAAGGTAAATATTTTCAGCTTGGAGGATTACATAGTTAGGATTGCAGCTCCTCAGCTTTGCCATGGTAGCACTGCCATGATGATATGAAAATGAATGGGAGGGACTGTGTTTCAATACATATTTACAAAATATGTGGCAGCCCAGATTTGACCCATTAGGACATCATTTGCCAACTCTTGGTCTACAGTAATTTTTACAAGTGTGTTTTAAAGTAGATGTTTCAGAGAATAACTACTATTATATAAAAATATTAAGTCCATGAATAAAAATAGCTGTGCTTGATTTTCATAAATTATTATATGAAATAGAAAAAAAATTTTATTAAAAACGGTTCACATGCTAACAATATCCTTTTGAATGTCAGACTCGAATAAAGTACTTGCTCAGAAAATTAGATGGATATATTTATTTTTACTTGTAAACTGCTCATGTATAATAAATGTTAGTCTATATTAGATAATGTATAAAAATAGTAACAGGAATTAACATATTAGGATTTACAAGTATAGTACTTTTTTTAAACTTCTTTTTTAATTTTTTAATTTTAAAGAAGCTTTAGATTACATAAATGTTACATAAAAAATATAGGGGATTCCCACATGCCCCTCCTCCTCCCCATCCCACACTTTCCCACATTAACAACAACCTTCATTAGTGGTACATTTACTAAAATTAATGAACACGTATTGAACCACTGCTACTAACTGTGGACTATAGTTTACATTATAGTACTTTTGAGTCTAGTTCTATTCAAACCCAATATAAACCGATAGTTGCCCTTTGTCATCTAAATTATTTAAACGTGTATGTCCTACTACTAGAGATGATATGAAAAAACCATGATAGAGAAAGCAGGTAGGACTCTAAATTATAACTATATAACGTAAGGACACAGAATCTCCAATGTCAAAATATTTCTACTTGCTCTCAAAAATTAGTTAGCTACCAAAGAGAAGAATAAAAGGTTTTCCATAAGCATTACAGAAAGTTATATGGCAGGTATTGTTCTTTTCATGGTAATAAAAATTGCCAGGATTGACCTTAAGCAAAGATAGAAACTAGGCTGCATGCCTTCATCCTCAGTCCCCCTCTAATGCAAGTTTCTCTCACTTGAAGTAATAAATGTTCTATAGCCTCTCACGTTGTCTCCCATCAAAATCTACATACAAGAGGGCATCTAATTTTTATGGTATTTATAATTGTTAGGGGACTATTTGAATCGTCAGCTTAGCCTTTATTTCATATTGGAAACAATTTCAATCTTTAATGAACAGCATTCCAGGCAGCAGCGAACAGGTTGGCCAGAGGTGATGTAGGGAGGACATTTTGGTGCCAGGAGGGCTGTCATACTGGGGTCACACCTTTTAGGTGGTTACGTGTTTTGACTAAGAACCAGGCTGGTCCTGGTAAAGATGGCATAAACGCCAATATGTGCTCTGTGGACAAAGCCTGGGAAACAAACCCAAGCAAGGGATTGAAGAAGCTTCCACACCTGTAATCACACAGCTTCTATGTTAATTTCAGCTTCATTTTAGGTGATGTTGTCTGTCTCCAGGGAGAAACAGCAATTAGGGCACACTGAGGCTCAGAGATGTACATTACAAAAGGACACCCGGCTTTAACACAGGAGAAGAAAGCTGGTCCAAAAAAGTATATAAATCCCTCATGGATTCTAATTTTAGCTTTTAAAAGAGATTTGGGGTTGAAAAATAATCCAGTATCAAGGATTACAGAACGAACCTTAGAGATACGAAATATCTGAGGAAACACTGAGTTTGGGGATGCTGACCGTAAGTCTGAAAAAATGATCTGTGAAAAACCAGTGTAAGAAGCATAATGTTAAATTGTTGGGATGATAGAGCCCATTCCTTGCTTCATAGGACAGTATTTCTGGGAAAAGGAAAGATTCTCAATACTGAAACTGGAGAGAACTCCATATGGAAGGTAAAAAATGTATTGTTTTTCAATAAAAATGTGGCCAGCTTTCAGTTTGTTGCTCTGTGTGGGGAGAGCCCCTGTGCAGGAGGCCTCTTCATTGGAAAGGTCCAGACATCATGTTGTTTTCTCTGTTGACTGATATTTGAGAAGAGAAAGAGCAAGGGGAAGCAATGCTACTGTTTTCAGAGGCCAAATGAAATGATTCACTTCAGGGCACTTCAAAGTAAAAATAAAGGTGGCAAATATAATTTAGGCATAGTGCATTCCTGAACTAATTTAATTGTGTGTTTCTTTAAAGCAGACAACCACCTGGAAGCAGTCATAAACAATAGCAACAGCAAATCAATTTTGGTGAGCAAACTAAGTTAAATATTAAAATCTAATAATATACTGTCTTGACAGCAGCTGTAAGTTTATTTATATCCTTTTTAGAACAGTGTTAATAGTTTACATTCAATGTATCTATTATCTAATCCTCACTGAAAACAGAATTGATTCTTGCTTTAAAAAAAAAAGAGCATAAAATAAGTACATATCTCTAAGGCTTATAGGGGTTAAATAGTGTTTCTACCAAGATATTATTGAGATCCATCTTTGATATGTTTTCTTCTGGAGAAGCTTTTCGATACTCAAAATGGAAACATCAAATAATATAGTATGTGTCTGAGTATTTGTATGTTGTCCATTTAAAAAAGTTGGTTATTGAGGCAGGTGCAAAGCTGTACAGTAATTAGAAATAGAATAAAGAGCCCTTGATTCTAATTAGTACCTCGACATTTAGGATATTTCCAAATTTCATGTTTGAAAACTAAAATATAATTGGATCGGGTTTTCTTCAAGCCAACTACTACAGCTTAGCTCCTGGAACTAAGGATATTTTATAGCTGTGGGGATAAAGAAGCAGTCTAGGCAAACCGAGTTACAATTTCGGCGTCAAAAGCAGCTTCTGGTTATAAGACTTGAAAGGATGTTTACATGCTCACTTTATAGTCAACTCAATGTTTTTTCTTTAAATATAAAATTGACACTATTCTTTGCTGTTATTGAAATGCACATATACAACTGTATGTGTACAGTTTTTTTCCTTTAGCCACCGAGGATAGTCTATAGCAAAACAAAAAATGTGGTCCTGATGTTATAACTCTAGTCAGCACGTCTCTGCTTCCAAGGAATGAAGTCTAGTGTTTCTAATACAACCTAAACTTGGTGAAGAGGGGCGGTGTTATGTGATTTTATAAGGCCTTTTTCACTTCTGTCTAAAACTGGAGATATGTTAAGATGGATATAAGAGAATATTGTATAAAGTTCAACTTACTACAGTGAGTTCAGAAGTAATTTATCTGTTAGATTTCCTTCAACGAATCCATATCAATTATCAACTAATTGACGATTTGCTGGAACCCAGGATTCTGATAATATTAGCTCAGCTCAAAAACTAATACCAAAAGGTTTCAAAGGAATTCTTATTTATGTCACGAATGGCACATAGTAAAAGGAAGGAAAAGAAAGAAAAGGGATATTTTACGTTCTACTTGGTGGTGAAAGCCCAATAATTCAAAATTAGCTGTGCATCATGTGAATAGTTCTGTTGTTAGAGAGCCTGAATATCCGTTTCTGATAATATGGATTAGTCCTACACATAGTCAGATCATTCTTGACCAGAGGAGCATGACATTTTCTTCTTAAAACTCAGGTGGAAATAGATTCAGTTAAGACCTTTTTTCAGGGAAAAAGATCCATTTTCTATTCTTATTACAATGTGTGGCATGTGAGTGAGGTATGGCATGTCAGCACCCTGAAGACAATGTCTCAGAGCAGTGTCCCCTTCAGTATTCTGACCATTTGATAACAGGTGGTTTTGGAGATCTTGTGGCCATTCCACCCTTCCATAGCCTCAATAAATTACAGCTTGTCCTTTTTCAATTCTGCTCTTGAGAATTATTTCAGTGTTCTTAGCATTAAAATATGTTTGTTCAAAATAAATGAATTAAACCAAAGAAAGATGAAAAATTGAAAAAGAAGGAAAAAACCTCTAGTTCTAGAATATGCCTCCCTTTAGTTTTAAGATTAGCTGACATCAATTTGCCCCATTAGTTGCTTGAAGCAAATTGGTCAAGTAGCATTATTAGTATTAGATGGCAAGCCCTCATTTAATGAATCTGATTATTAGTCACTGGCTTTGTGTATGTTCTGCTTTATTGGTCTACAGATTACTTGAATAATTATGAACACATCATGTGAAGTGCACATAGTTCCTTATCTCTGATAAACTCTTATTTCCCTCCTGAAAACATTTTCACATATCTCAACATGCCTAATTAAGTCAAAGTAGAAAATGAGGAATGGTGAATGGTAATTTTTGCATAAACCAGATGTGTCAGATATTAATGTAATGAAACATGAATTATAGGCTATGAATTTTCAAAACAAGAGAATAAACTTGGCTGAACCTAATTATTTTCTCCTAGACACTGACCATATACTATCAACTTCAACTTCTGATCTTACTGGGATGCCTTGATTGCTTTTCATATCA
This sequence comes from Cabassous unicinctus, assembly GCA_029593785.1. Lineage (NCBI taxonomy): Eukaryota > Metazoa > Chordata > Mammalia > Cingulata > Chlamyphoridae > Cabassous > Cabassous unicinctus. The sequence goes on along the minus strand of JAQZBX010059351.1, from coordinate 11,814 downwards.
AGTGTAATGGGAAGTTCCTTAGATTAATCCAGAAATTGGGACTCTCCAGCATCTATGAGTATATTCTTGTACTTTTAAGGAAAACATAGTGTGATGTGTTGATTATTGATCAACACATCAATACTGATCTGGGGCAAATGGATAACTCTAATGTCAAGGCCTCTATGTAGAAATGATGTGAATGTATATAGGACTGATTTACATACATCTCCAACACTGCATCCCTGGAAAAACAAACTACTTTTTCCAAATGAGATTATGTTGCATATGAATAGTGAATAATTCTCATTGTTTAAAGATGACTTTCTGGACTGTCTATAGAAAGCAGAGGAAATAGCAAGTTAGCCATCAAGAGGAACAGAAATATGGCAAGTAATGGAATAGTATCAGAACATCTTTAGGATTGGAAGGAGTATTATAATATCTAAAATAATTGTTTTCCAAACTTCAGTCATTTAAATGCAAGTCTCACAATTTTTGTTTAATATCTGTACCCTTCGGTATTAGTTTCTTATTGATCCTGTAACAAGTTACCATAAACTTGGTGGCTTAAACAATACATTTACTATCTTTGTTTAAGTCAAACGTTGGATATGGGTCTTATAGGCTAAAATGAAGGTACTGGCAGGGCTGCGTTCCTTCGGAAGGATTGGGGAGCGGGTATCTGTTTCTCTGTCCTTTCCAGCTTCTAGAGGCCTCCCACATTCCTTGGTTCATTGCCCCCTTCCTCCATCTTCAAAGCCAGCAACATTGCATCTCTCTAACTTTTCTTCTGTCTTCACTTCGCTTTCTTTTTTTTTTTTATCAATTGCTTTTTTTTTCTCTCCCTCACTTCTCTTTCTGACCAAGCTGGGAAAGCTCTCTGCTTTTAAGGACTCATGCAACCTACTTGGCTAATCCAGGGTACTCTTCCCCATCTCAAGGTCCTTAACCTTACTCAAATCTGCAAAGGCCTTTTTGCCATGTAAGTTAACATATTCGCCTGTTCTGCAGATTAAGACTTGGATATCTTGAGGGGACTGGTGGGGCAGGCATTTTTCTGCTTACCACACCTTCTAATATAAATATAAGTTACTTAATGTTTTTAAGTTGACTCACTTACTAGATTTATTTTTAAAAGAAAATTTATATCATTACTGTAAATAGAAAACCATCAGAATGAAGGCTGAACAATGGTATTAGACCTTGTTAAGTAGATACATGAAGGCTCGGAACCTAAGCTCTGCTCTCTTGGTTAAGAGATGGGTTAGCATGTTGAGTAGTATTAAAAGTATATTAGGTGGCATGGGTTTAACTCAGTGGTTGAGTGTGAGCTTCACATATATGAGGTGCTGGGTTCAATTCCTGGTACCTGTTAAAAAAAAATGTGTTAACACCAATCTAAGACTTTCTTGTAGGCAATACTGGAAGGTTTGAAACTATAATTGAAATGGGAATCAAAAAGTCTCATTCGGCACATCAGTGATTTTGAATGCTGTGTTCATGTAGTGCCAAAATCGTTTCATGATCCATTAATGGTTCATTTACCATTCATGATAGATGTTCCACATTCTAAGAAAATCAGAGTTAGTGGCCTAAGCCCCCACTGGTGCAAGAGGCCCCTCAGTGAAAAACTTCCTTTCTGCCCATTCAGTCTTGTGCTTGAACAGTTTATGTCTTACACTTGTGTAAGTCAGGAGATTGCTGATCGACCAGGTAGCTTATTCATTCAGTCAGTTCTTACATGCATAAACATGCTATGTATGGTGATAAATCTTTCTCTTGGGAATTTCTATCCATTTGTCTCTGTACTCTGTAGCAATGTAGAACCAGTCCGTTTATCCAACAGAATGGACTGAGACCAGCATAGGGTTTGAATCTGATAACCAGAGTTCAAGTCACAGCTCTATCACTAACTGTTGGGGTATTTGAGACCAAGTCTATGTTTTACAGATTGAAGAATGATGAATAGTATGATATTATTAATACCAATGACACAGACCTTTTGTAAATATCAAATATGATAATGTTGTGAAATTTTCTTTTAAACCATAAACTTGGTGACTATATAATAAGTGTCTAAAATAAGAACATATTTGGCAGTGAAAGAAGGTGCTATTAATAATTGTGTTGCAACAACAGGCATGAACTGGGACTGCCCCAGCCAGCCAAGATGCAGGATCACCCTGAGCACAGGGGATTGTATTTGTTGTAGTCATGACTTTCTGTCTACATGGCAACTCTTCTAAATCTGAAGTCAGTGATCATATTGCCTCTGTTTGTTTTTAGCCTAAATACATCCATTTCTTTCAAATATTTCCACTATGGTATGTGTGGTGTGGCAGTTTGATATTATTTATGAATTCCAAAAAGAGATATTGATTATGTTTGTAAACTGGTCTGTTCCTCTGGCCATGATACCCTTTGACTGATTTAAATCCAAAGGATTTACCTTTATTTGATTAAATCAAGATTAGGGCTTTGATTCAACCACGTCATTAGGGCATGCAGGGTTGAGTCCCCACCTCTTTGGTGAGCTATTTAAACAGACACTCACTCAAGAAGACAGAAGCAGATATGTGAGAAAAGAGAGAGAGCTCCATAGACACGGAAAAGGACTTTGATCCTGTGGCCCTGGGAAGAGATGAGCCATTTACCTGATAGTTTGCAGCTGAAGAGAACAGAGCAGCTGAGCTGCTAAGGAAGGAGAGACTAGGCCCACCATCTTGCTTCAATATGTGGCAACTGACTTTGGGTGAGAAATCAGCCTTGAATTGGACTCTTTAGGGCCTGCCTTGTAAATGTAAGCTTTTACCCCAAATAAACACCCTTTATAAAAACCAACAGATTTCTGGTACTTTGCATCAGCACCCCTTTGGTTGACTAATACAATATGTTTCTCAGATTCCTTCTGTTACTATTCAACCTTATATAAAAGAGCTCTAGATTTACCAGAGTTTTGTTTTTTGCATGTCAGAGAGTGCTTGAGTTTAGATTTCAGCCCTGCCACGTACTAGCTTGAGAACATTTCTTTTAAAAAATTTTTTAGGAGGTACCAGGGATTGAACCCAGGACCTCATACATGGGAAGCAGGCGCTCAACCACCTGAGCTACATCTGTACATGGGAACATTTCTTAATCTTGCTGTATATCAGCTTTCTTACCTTCCTCCCTCACTTGGTTGTAATGAGGATGAAATTAGTTATCTCTAAAGCACTTAGACTCATGCCTGGCACATATAGACGTAAGTGTTGTTAAATAGAATAAATGAGGTTAAAGAAACTGATAAAATTCAAAACAACAAACTACAATATTTTGTGAGTGTTTACACCAGGCATTGTAGATAAAGCAGTAAACAAGAAGGCTACTGCCCCTGCCCTCAGCGTGCTTACAGGCCAGCAGGCAGAACACATGTTAAGCAAGCAATTGCATAAATTAATTAATTGCAAGTGTGACTAGTGCCACAAAGAAATGCAAGATGAAGTGGGAATGTTTTACCTTGTCTGGAGGCCCAATATTTTCTGACCAATCTAGAATACAGTGGGGAAATTACATCTCCCATGTTGATGCCAGGAGCATATTAATGGATGTAAAAGTCCATTAGTTTTTAAGCAGCTGTGCCTGACTTTGAGCTTGTTAACACATATCATTAACACCCACTTTTCTTTCTTTACACGAGATGCTGTCAGGGTGGATCCCTTAGCTCTGTAACTATAATGGATTTTAAAAAAAAACAACAAATGGGCTTTTCAAATTTATTTTTAATAAAGTTCAGCTTGATGTCTTTGGCCCTCATTTTAGTCTATCAAAATAATTTCTGATTTTGATTCTTTCTGCATCATATTTTCAAATTTATGTCCTTACATTTGATAAGCAACCCATTTGAAAGAGTCCTCATTTCTAGAATCTGTCAGTTTAATTATTTAAATTTTAAAAACATTTTTTTTACCTCAAAGCCAGAACATTTTTTTCTAGTCATGAATATAGGAAAAGCTTTAAAATGAAAATAAAAATCTCTATTTATCCTAACTCCATAATATTAACACTATCAACATTTTATGGAATATCATTTGGTCTTTATTAATTTGGGAAAATACTTAAGCAGTTGGGATCATTTGGTGCATATATTTTGAAACTGTGGATCAGGAACACATATCTATGTCATTAAATTTTCTTCCATAACTCAAAAAGGTTATGTATCTTTTCTATCCATATATTATTGAACAAACTCTTCATTTGGGGCTTATATTATTTCCATTTTCTTGCTATTATAAAATAAAGCTGTGATAATAATCCTTGTAGATAAAACTCTAAATACACCCAGGGCCAGGGATCTTTACATCTTCTTGCTGAAAGAGATATTTTCTGTATATTGTGAATAATGACTTCCAAAGTGGTTTGTGTGAATAGCACCTTCTGATCCTAGACCACTTGATTTAAAATTCATCGCACACCCCTCCCCTCACACAGTAACTCCTTTCTACCTTTTTCTGCCTTGTTTTCCCTAGAGCTCTTATCACAATGGAACATATCATCTAGTTTTCTTATTTATTTGCTCAGGGTCTTCCCCCTCACCACCCCACCAGAATGTCAGCTATATAAGGGCAGGATTTTGTTCTGTTTTGTTCCCTGCTATATTCCCAGCTCCTGGAACAGTGCCTCATAGTGCATGTTGAATCAATGTCTGTTGAAAGAATGTGAAAGGGTCTAGGTTCTTGGGGATCCACAAACTGCCAGAACAATGCCATATACCCCCCAGTTGTCTGCCAACAGCTTGCAGCATTCCTTGGTCGCAATGATGATAACCTGCTCTTGTTTGTTGCCCTGTTTGGCAGGAGTGGCTCCACTTTTTCCCTTGCGTCTCAGGAGGCCTGAGGCTGCATCAAAGTTTACCTATATATTACCGGTGCCATATAATATTCTAGTATTCCAACAACCATAACAGTTGGTTTTACTCATCACACCAGTGAGGACAAGAGGGCTCAGGGAGGTTAGGTAATTTTGCTGACGTCACCAAGTTAGTGATAAAATTTCATTAAAAAAATCTGACACACTACCTTGCACTGACCTGCTGAGTGACTCTGGGTAAACTATTTAATCTCTGATTCTGTTACCTCATTTACAAAATTTAAGGCATTGCATCTGATTTCTGAACCTGGCACTTTAAATTTTTCTTGGGACCGGTAAGATCCATGTATCTCTCAAAGGATTGTTCATTGTGTTTTGACATAGAGCATTTTCCTTTGCACTAATACCTTGATTAAACAAAGGATCGATTCCTGCAGGACACTTTCATTCTTAGAAGTCGAAAAACTATAAGCCAATGTCATCAGCACGTATTGTATTCTACAGTATCAAATTAGGGGGTTTCAGCATGAAAATATCATAAAATATTAACTAAATATTACTAAAAGTATTGTAACATAAGCTGTGTTTTCAGGCATTATATATACATTAAAAATTTTGAACCATTCCTTTATTCTATGAAAATAGCTTCCAATAATTTCTTTAATAATCATCATTTCATGTTTTTCCAAATGGTTTTAAACACTTTGATGTAGTCATAATTTAATCTCCCCAATAATTCTGTGAGGTATGTACTATTGTTATTCCCATTCTACACATGAGGAAACTGGAGTAAAGGGAGATTTATTGAAATTACTGAAGGCATAAAAAATAAGTGGCAGAACCCAGATTTGGACCCAAACTGTATAATTTCAAATCCAGCATACCTAATGACAACCCTTTATTACCCTGCGCCTACATATTGTGTGTTGGGATAGTAAATATCCCAGATAGGAAAAAAAAAAAGGTATGTTAATTCTGTGACATCAGAACTTTGCATGTTTTGAAAGCCAATGATATAAAATAAGATTATAATAGCTGTGACAGTCTGAAGTTGGGTGGATCCAGAAAATCCTGTCCTTAAAGCTACTCCATTCATGTGCATGTAAACTTATTATAGGTGGGACATTTTGATTAACTTACTTCAGTTAAGGGCCTTTGATTAGATTGCATAACCCAGGGTGGGTCTTAATCCTCTTACTGATGTCCCTTATAAATGGAGGAATACAAAAGCCCCAGACACAGAAAAAAGGTGGCAGAG
>JAQZBX010059350.1:0-17543 GCA_029593785.1 Cabassous unicinctus | reverse complement strand
TTGATTTTTTTTTTTCTTCATTGCCTCTCACTCCCACTGTAATGGAAGCTGTGTGAGTACCAGGACTAAGGCTAGTGAAGTAATGGAGAATGACAGGGGAAAAAAAAACAAACAAACAAACAAACAAAAAAAAACGGAAGGATAATCAGGAAACCAATTATAAAGTGGTAGACCTAAATCCAACTTTATCAATAAGTACATTAAATGTTAATAGCTTAAATACTTCAATTAAATGGACAGAGTGGATAAAAAATAAGGTTCTATTACATACTGTCTACAAAAGACCACTTTAAATATAAAGACATAGATAAGTTGAAAGTGAAGGGATGACAAAAGATAATGCCATATAAACAGAAAGCTATGTGGCTGTTTTCACATGAGTTAAAACACACTTCAAAACAGAGTATTACCAGACATAAAAAGAGATATTGCATAATTATAAAAGGGGACATTCATAAGGAAGATATAACCCCACACGCATATATACTTTATTATAATAGAGTCCCAAAGTATATGAGGCAAAATGGACAGAATTAAAGAATGAAATAGGCAATTCCACAGTAACAGTAGACCATATTAATACCCTCTCTCAGCAAGTTTATAGAACTAGACAAAAACTCAGAAAAGACATAGAAGATTTGAACACTACCAACCACTTTGATCTAATTGGCATTTATAGAGCTTTCCACTCAACATTTCACCCAGACAAACCATATGATGGGCCGTGAACCAAGCTTCAATGGGTTTAAAATGATAAAAACCATACAAAATGTATTCTCTGGCCACAACAGAATCAAATTAGCAATCAATAATCTTAAGATATCTACAGAAAACGCAAATATCTGGAAATTAGAAATACACTTCTAAATAATTCAAGGGTCAAAGCCAAAACACAGGGGAAATTAAAAATATTTTGAACTGGATGGTAAAAATACACCAAATATGAGGGGCACAGTTATGCAACGTTTGGTGGGAAACTTACAGCTTTACAGGCTTGTCATAAAAAAGACAGACCTAAAATCAATGATCTAATGTTTCACTTTAAGAAATTAGAAAATGAAGAGCAAAGTAAACACAAAGGAAGAAACTCAAAGTCAGATACCTCTGTGCGTACAGGCAGCGCACAGGCCCTCTTGATTTCCACTGTTTTTTAACTGGTTTTCCTGAGAGACTAGGATTCGTACCACTGGGCCTTCTCAGTGGGTCAGGAAAGGGCGCCAAATGAATTCCATTTGGCAATCCCTGATCCGGGGGCCTACACTCGCTAGGGAAGCCAGGCGCCCTCAGCCTTGCCCCGCATTCTCTCCCCACCCGCCCCGCACCCCCCACCCCCATCCCTGCTGGTCCCCGCGACTCCCGCAGCCTCCGGCGCCCTCTTCCCCGCTGCGCCCGCGACCCCCGCGGCCGTTGGGGGAGGCGCCCTCCCAGGTTCCCACGGGCGGGCGCCATGCGGCCTGGGCCCGCGCTCCTCCTCCTCGGCCTGGGACTGGGCCTGGGCTGCCTCCCACCGGCCCCGGCTCCTCGCGGGGCCTGGGCGGCCGTCCCCGGGGCGCCGGAGGGTCGGGACCGCTTCCCCTTGTGGGGCGAGGCCGCCAAGCGCGGCTCCCTCCGGGGTGCCCTGGTCCTCCGCGTGCGTGGCGGCTGTGCCCGCCTCAGCCTGCGGCCCCGGCCGGCCCCGGAGGGCGGCGTCCTCCTGAGCGGCCGCCACAGCCTCTATTTACCTCCAGCCGGGGGCGCCCGAGCGGGCCGCGGGCGGCGCGTGTCCCCGCGGCCACCGGGCCTGGCGCAGCGGCTCTCCTGGGCCTCGCCGCAGCCGCACTGGTACTGCCTCCGCGTGCACGTCCTGCTCCGGGCCCGTGGCGCCCTCAGGAGCCCCGCGGCGCCCACCGACGTCGACGTGCACGTTTCTGCGCCCCGGGGCCGGGTCTCCCTGCTGTGGGCTACCCCGCTGCTGCAATGGATTCCGCCTCTGGAATGGACCTTCCACCTCCGGCTGCTTGGGCCTGGGGAAACTCGGCTCTCCCGCAATGCCTCCTCTGCCTCCGGCTTCACTGCCCGCTCCGTTCCGCCTTTTGATCCCCACCCCTCTGCGGGCTTTGTGGCCCAAACCAATTGTCCTACAGATGGACCCAAGCCTGTTATTTTAGAAGCTGTCAACGGGCACACTTCCAAAGCCATGGAGTCTTCAGTGTCCTGTCAGCTGAAACCCTGTCTTATCAACCAGGTAAAGCTCAATAGGGACCAGAGCCTTTCTCACGTGCGGCTGACCAGGAAGACAGAAGCTACCATTAACGCTACCGTTGAGATTGACTGTCCAGATGCCCTGGTCATCAATCAGTATTGGCAAATCTTTTCCGTGCCTTTTCCTTTGGATGAACCCGACTGGACTAATCCTTTGGATGTACCACAACTCCAGACAAAGAAAAATTCATCATCTCTACATATCCCCAAGTCTTCTCTACCTTTGGGGGTGTACGTGTTTAATTTGGTAGTATCCATTACCACAAGGGATCCCAAAATGCCTGTGGTAAAAGACTCGGATTATATCTATGTAGAGATTCTTAGAAGTCTCCTGCAGGCGGTTATTCTTGGGGATTCCAACGTAACAATTAATTTCACTGATGGGCTGGTTCTGAATGGAACAATGTCCTCTGATCCAGATGCAGACAACCCACTAGAGGAACTCAATTTTTTTTGGTTCTGTACCACAAATCAAAGAAACTATCATGACAATAACATAACAGTGATGAGCAAGGAAGTTTGTCACCCAGAGCAGGCTAATCTGAGGTGGACATGGGCCTCTGGCCCTGTACTAACACTTCTGCCAGAAACACTGAAAGGTCACAGTGTATATTTTTTTAGAATGTTGATACAGAAGAGTGACAGGAGAGCATTTGCTGATACAAGGGTACATGTGCTCCAAGGACCAGCACCTTTGGCAAACATTTCATGTATTGAAAATTGTGATAGTCATTTAGTTATATCAGATAGGTTTTCTTTGTTTTTAAATTGCACAAACTGTACAACAAGCCGTGTATTCTATAAATGGTCAGTTTTGTCGCCTTTAGGTCATGAGATATTATTTGACTGGGTGAGGCAGACTGCAACAGGGAGGAACAATGCTTATTTGTCTATAAAAGCTTTTGCTTTTAGGCATTATTTTGAAGTCAGGTTACGGATTTCTCTTTCTCTAACAACCTGGGGTGGAGTGACCATGTACTTCAGGTATCCCTTTATTATTAACCATGTCCCACAAGTCGGAGAATGCAAAATTAACCCAGCTAAGGGAATTGCGGTTTATACTAAATTTGTTGTCCATTGTAGTAATTTTACTGATAGGAACATCCCTCTTACATATAAAATAATAGTTTCTGATTTGCATAATGTTAGTGAAATAAGTTCTGTAAGAGAGAACACCTTGGGGGTCACGCTGTATTTGGGGACTGAGTCTACAGCACCCCCTTCCTTTCTCCCTGTTGGCCTGCTGGCCAGTCATTACACGGTGAAGATATATGTTCAGGTTTATGACTCTCTGGGAGGTTTTTCTCAGGTGACTTTACACACCACTGTACAGTCTCCTACTGATGAAAACTCACCAAGGACTGTGCTGCGTCAGTTACACAATCTCACCATGGGATCAAATTCGTCGCTATCTATTTTGCTTCAAAAGCAGGATTTTTTACCTGCAGGTTACTTAATGTACACGGTTGCTTCCGTTTTGAATAACATGAAAACTGAAATAATTCTCCAAGCCGACAAAGCAAATCTCCGAGAACACCTCGTCAACCAGTCCTTCATTCTTCCTGTAACCACTTTGGTGGAAATAAACCAGGTAGTCGTGACTATTACTGAATTAGCCCAGAAAGACTCTGAATTCACGCAAGTTGCTCAGAAACTTGTCAGGGCGAGGCTAAGGCAAGTAAATCAAGCACTACAAAACTATAAACAGAGAGACAGACACTTTCGTTCTGAACAAATAGAAATTGTGAGCACTGGAATAGCAATGAGTTTGTCTAACATCCTTAGTCTGACTTCTTATCGTGAAGTTGTTCAACATCCTTTCTATGTACTAGAATCTCTAGCAGACACAATCTCATCTTGTAAAGTGCCAGGGAATGAAACAACTGTAATGAGGACCCCCAATTTTAACATGTATGTAAAGAAAATTGAAAAGTGGGATGTTACTGAGGTCTTCAACAATGAGAAACACTGCCGAAATTGTTTTTACCCAACACTGAATGTGAGCAGTGCTCCTGATTTGCCTGCAAATGCTCCAGTCTCTACGATGTTTTGTGAGTTTGCAAATGACCCCTTTCCTTGGTTAAATTATGGGCAAAACATTTTGACAGAGGTAGTTGGATTTAGAATGACAGGCATCAAAGGCAACGGTGACGTGATGGAGACCACACCTGATGCAGTGGAAGTGCACCTCATCAGAAAGAACTCGACCTCTGCAGCTTTTAATCTCACAGTGGGAGCCATCAATGAGCTCCACGAGGTTGATGAGTCCTTGAAGACGACGACGGGGGCGTTCCGCTTTGAAGTGGACAGCAGTGTGGTGAGGGAGGTGTTAGTCCACGTTGTGACTGAAGTGACCGTGCAGTTCCAGGTGCTGGTGTATGCAGGAGGCCACGTTACCCCCACTGCTCTGGTTGCCACTTTCCTCGTGCCCCACGACACGCCTCCAACCGCCAACCAGAACGGCCTTTTTGACCCAGCCTGTGCAGTGAAGCAGGCCCGTGTGGTTTGCCTTCCGCAGTCCCTGCTGCAAGTGACAGCTCAGCGCAGCAACTCATCCAGGTATGTCATAGCCATGGTTCTGCAGGCACCTCGTTTTGTCCTGGAGCCCAATGACAAGCTAGTGAGAATTTCTCTTTTCAGTGTTCACTGCTTGGACATGTATGGGATCCAGAGTGAATGGAGAGAAGATAGCTGCATTCTAGGAGAGAAGACCTCCTGGCACAAAGTGCACTGTATCTGCAAGAACACAGTGAGGGCCAGATGGCAGCTGGGCTCCGCAGACCAGGCCTTTCAGCTGCATATGCGCTTCCTGACAGCCCAGGTGATTGTGGTGCCTAATTACGTGGATCTCCAGTTAGAGATCATCAGGAATGTTAACCAAAACCCTGTGACCCTCCTCACCGTGCTTTTTATTATGTTCATGTACCTAGTCCTAGCTCTCTGGGCCTTGCGCAAAGATGAAATGGACCATTTTCTTAGGGAAAATGTGATAGTTCTGCCTGATAATGACCCTTATGATAACATATGCTACCTGGTCACGATTTTTACAGGAAGCCATTGGGGGTCTGGAACCAGGGCCAATGTCTTTATCCAACTTATGGGGACAGAGAGTACAAGTGACGTGCATTGCTTAAGCCATCCACACTACAAGACTCATTACCCAGGAAGCATCAACACTTTCCTCCTAACGACAAAAAGTGACTTAGGGGACATCTATTCCATTCGTGTGTGGCACAACAACGAGGGCAGAGCACCCAGTTGGTATTTAAGTCGAATCAAAGTGGAAAATCTGTTTAGCAGATATATTTGGCTGTTCATCTGCCGGAAATGGCTTTCTGTTGACACCTGTTTGGACAGAACATTTCATGTTACCCACCCAGATGAGCCTCTAACCAGATGGGACTTTTTCTTTATAGATATGAATAATCAGCTAGGGGAAAACCATATGTGGTTCTCTATTTTTTCCAATGTCATTGATAAACCATTCAATAGGCTCCAAAGATTGTCCTGTTGTTTAGCATTGTTGCTGTCCTCTCTTCTTTGTAATATTATGTTCTTTAATCTGAATCGACAACAAGAAACTGCATTCACTGGGGCACACTACATCAGATCAATAGTGATAGGAATTGAAAGTGCCTTAATTACAGTCCCTGTGCAAGTCATAATAAGCTTTTTGTTCATCTATTCCCAAAAGAAACCTCCTCAAGTAGATCTAGATGACGTATCTCCTCAAAAGCATCCCCTGATGTCAGCACAAAGTGGATACTGGGAAGAACGTTTGGAAAAGTGGTTTGCTCAGGAAACCATCACAGCACACAGCAGGGAAGCTGGGAAGCTCTCATCTAAGGGGAGTCCCGGTCTTCCTAAAGCTTCTGTCCATGCAATCTTCAAAACACAGAGTCAGCTTGCAAAAGCCGAAACGCAAGCCCCACAGACCCGCCAGACAATGACGAATTCCAGTAACAGCAACATAAATGATCGAGATGTGCATTCTGAAGCGTCCCCTTCTCAGCAGAAACCTGAGCTCCCTCAAAAAAAGCCCATGATTCTTCTGCCCTGGTGGTGTGTTTACATCGCATGGTTCTTGGTTTTTGCCATCTCGAGCATATCCTCATTCTTGATTGTATTTTATGGACTGACTTATGGCTATGGCAAATCAATGGAATGGCTCTTTGCATCGTTTTGCTCATTCTCTCAGTCCATTTTCCTGGTGCAGCCACTTAAAATTATGCTCCAGTCAGGTTTCAGAACACAGCAGCCCAAGTACTGTAAAAATCTTTCGTGGGCAACCAGGTATCATTATGCTGAGCTCAAGCTTGGTGGCATGAGGAGGGATCCAAATGAAATGCAAATGCTACATCAATACATTACCCAGATCCGAGGCACGAGGATGTACCAGCCCCTCTCAGAATATGAAATTAGGATATTCAAAAGGAAGAAGAGGATAAAGCGGAGAGCTATCCTGTTCCTGAGTTACATTCTAACTCACTTTATCTTTCTAGCCCTTCTGTTGTGCCTCACCACCCTACTGCACTCCACTGACAGCTTTTACTATAACCAGTTTATTCATGACCAGTTTTCTGTGGAGCTTGCTACGGTGACGAAGCTGGAGCACATCTATAGGTGGCTAAACAAAGTGCTGTTGCCTTTGCTCCATAATAACATGAATCCCATGTTTCTCCTTGACAGCTCATCTAAAATCCTTGGCCTTCCATTGATGAGGCAAGTAAGAGCAAAACCTGGTGAAAAGGTGTGTCTGCCTGCCAAAAAGTTCATACTGGGCAGCACCAGAAGGGAAATCCATTGTCATCCCCAATATGGTGTTGACCCAGAAGATACAAAAAACTATTCTAGCTCTTGGAATGAAGTTGAAAAGCAGGCTATCCGCAAGGATACCTACGGGTTTACTTACAAGCCTCAAGAAAAGAAATGGGTATATTATTCCTATGGACTGTTCCATACCTATGGGTCAGGAGGGTATGTATTCTATTTTTTCCCAGAACGGCAGCAGTTTAATTCCACATTGAGGCTCAGGGGCCTCCAAGGAAGCAACTGGCTTGATGAGAAGACATGGGCTGTGATTGTGGAACTCACGACTTATAACCCAGATGCAAATCTGTTCTGTAGCATTTCCATCATATTCGAGGTTTCCCAGTTAGGAGTTGTAAACACAAGTATATCCGTGCACTCGTTCTCGCTTCCTGAATTCAACCATAAAACTTCGCTTGAAATCTACTTGTACCTGGCCATTGTCATTTTTTTTTTAGCCTATATTTTCGATGAGGGCTATATCATTCTGCAAGAAAGAGCCTCCTACCTGTGGAGTGTGTATAATTTACTCAACTTTGCTTTAAAATGCATATTTACTGTTTTGATTGTGCTTTTTTTCTGGAAACACTTCTTGACCACTGGCGTAATTCAGTTTTACTTGTCCAACCCTGAGGATTTCATACCATTTCATGCAGTTTCTCACGTAGATCACATCATGAGGATAATTTTGGGTTTCCTGTTATTTCTGACGATTCTGAAAACCCTCAGGTATTCCAGATTCTTCTATGATGTGCGACTGGCTCAGAAGGCCATCCAAACCGCCCTTCCCGGCATCTACCACATGGCCTTGGTGGTGTCTGTGTATTTCTTTGTGTACATGGCCTTCGGCTACCTGGTGTTTGGTCAGCATGAATGGAACTACAGTAACTTGATTCATGCCACTCAGACGATATTCTCCTACTGCGTGTCAGCTTTCCAGAACACTAAATTTTCCAATAACAGGGTTCTTGGGGTCCTGTTCCTCTCATCTTTTATGCTGGTAATGATCTGCATCTTGATCAACTTATTTCAGGCAGTGATTTTGTCTTCCTACGAGGAAATGAAGCAGCCAGTGCACGAGGAGCCCTCAGATGAGGCGGAGGCCATCACCTACCTGTGTCGCAGGCTACGGACTGTGTTTCGCTGTCTGACCTGCCAATCTAAGGCCAAAGATGAACCTGAGTTCTTCACTGACATGCTATATGGGCAGCCAGAGAAGAACAGCCACCGGTATCTGGGGCTGAAGACAAGAATCATTAATGGGAAGAAAATGGTTTACCTTGTAGTTTGACGATGGTTTCAAGAGCCACACGGAAGAGATTTCCCCAAATGCTCAGTTTGGGGATTAAAGTATGTTCAGTGGCCCCGTTGTGCTTTCTCCCCAAATCCCGCACAGAGCACACCTCCCACATTTCGAAGCATCACCACTCTTGGCCTCCCTTCTTTGGAGCGCGGAAGCGTATCCGAATGTGGTGAAGCCTCTGTGGAGGGGAGGATTCCTGGAGGGAGTTCCCCTTATGGGGTATCCTGTGGCACCTCCTACTGAGAAGCCCTGATTTCTTTGGAGCCTGCAGCAGTTTAGAGGGAATAGAGCCACCAATTTTGAGAACCAGATTTGGGGGAGAGAGCTGGAGAGGCCCCACCCTGGACCTTGCCAGGGAGTAGCACTCTCCTGCTGCTTCTGTTTGGCCCAGCCTGGAAGCCAAGTGGTGCTTCCTGATTCCCTGCGGAGCCCCAGACTCCTCAGCTTTGCTGGGCCAGGGCTGGAGGGGCCTCGTGAGGAGTTGCAGCATTGGTCTTCTTGCTGGGGAATGCTGGGAGGGGAGTCAGGGGTTAGAAGCCTGAACCTCCCCATCCATTCCTTAAGTCCGCTGCAAGTTAAAGATGTAAAGTGTAATACCGTTTTCTGACCAAGAGACATGGCTTTTGTTAAACATAGAGGTGTGTGTGGATTCACACTGAAATATGGTAAACATTTTATATATTGACTATGGCACTATATACATCCAGGGTTTGGTCATTTGGCTGTTTATGGCATGACTGATTAAGAACAATGATGAAAACTTGGTTCACTGTTTAAGAGAAACATGGGCTACCAGCTGGCACAGTTTCACTCAGAAGCATGGTCATCTATGTAGATGCAACTTTAAGTTCTATCACAATAAAATGTGAAATTACTTCTGAGATTTGCAATGATTTCTGGGTGAGGGGCTATTCAGAGAGCCAGAAAAGGGGGCAGCTTAATCAGGTGGGCAGTTGCTTTTGACCAGGTGTATGTTATTCATTTCTGGGTCTCTTATATCCCAGAGTGGCACTGGGATGTCCACAATACACACAAACACTTTTCTTTCTTTTCAAGATTCCCCCCTTGCCAAGATGGCTCCCTTATCTGTTTGCTCATTGTTTTAGCTCGTTGTTTTATTCTCATTGTCTGCTCATTGTTTGTCTTCTTTAGGAGGCACCAGGAACCAAACCCAGGACCTTCCATGTGGGAGGCAGGTGCTCAACTGCTCAAACCACATCTGCTCTCACACACATACTTTCCATCGTTTCCCCCTCAGGGGATGTCTGGGAAGCTGGGGCAAGGAGTGGTCTTCTTTGCCAGGTGGAAAAATGAAGAGGTCAGACTGGGGTCTGGGACTTACTCCTTTGGGGAACTGAGAAGTAAGACTTCTACAAAGTATTTTGGTAATGCTGGGAAGCAGACCCACTCTTAAACCTGGCCAAGAGGAACCGTACCCTGGGCCCCAGGAATTAGGACGCAGTCTGATTTTGCTGCCAGCAGACATGACTACAACTGTGCTTACAGCAGTGTCATTCTTTAGATCAATTTGAAGATTATATCCTGACATTTTTCTTCTCTGGATCTCCCTAAAGATGAAACATCTAGATGAAGCATTTCAAATTTGACCTTATAATCACTCTTAGTCAAGTGGTAAAGAGAGGTGCAATGTACTGAAAGTGCGCTCCGGCCAGAACCCGTGGGCCAGTATGGGCCACGCCGCTCCATGTCCTCTCAACCAGGGAAGTTAGAAAAGCCATATCTGACTTTCTGACACTTGAAGTTTGACTGACCTGGGGTGAGTCACTAAACCTTCACAAATAAAGGATAAACTCTCATCTGTAAGGAACAGAGATCCAGCACGCTTTGTGAATGATAGTTCCCCCCTCCCCAAAGGACTGGTTACAAACAGCGGCTCCCAATAACACAGCCATGTAAGGGAAGACAAGGCAGAGCGAGCCGGGAGGGCTCCCGGGCGGCGCAGGCTGGCAGAGGAGGATGGCCTTCCCACCTGCGCAACACAAACCTTACGCCATCAGTGTCTGGAGGGCGCCCCCAAAGGCACAGGTGAAGACGCACTGCGGCTGGTGAAGGGTCTCCACGGTCTCAGGGGATCAGCAGTGGAGCCCCGAGTGGCGCCCCAACCCCGAGAACGGCGCTTCCCACACATGCGAGGGGCCAGGAGTGGCGTGGGACGAGGTGGGGTGGGACGGGCATTTCAGGTCTAGGTACAGCCTGTCCGAGCTCCCGCAGGCAGAAGGCTTAGGGGCCTGGGGAGCAGGGGACGCTGGTGTGGCCCTCGAGGTGCGTCGACGGCCATTCAGGCTTTGGGGGCCGAGTGACAGGTCTTGAGGCCACGCAGCGTCCTCGAGACCCCGCATTGTAGGAAACCATAGGCCTCCTTTGGACTCCACCTCGCTTGTGGCTCCGGGCGGGCCGCGTCATTCCAGACCCCGTGCGCACGTCCTAATGGGGTCGGGGCAGCAGCCGCAAGAGAACTGACCGAGACAGGACGCTTGGCCCCAGGCGCGCTCTGCAGCGAGACCAAGCCTGACGGCGACGGGGGTCGACCTCTGCGCCCTCGGCCATCCGGAGGCCACGAACTGGAAACCTTAACTTTCCGGACTCTGGCGGAAAACCCAGAAAGAAGCCGACAGCCTCGGGGCGGCTAGGACAGAAGACCGAGTGCGCGTGCGCCCGCCGGGGAAGGCGCAGGCGCAGACGCGGCCGCCTTAGCTCCAACACCTTGCCGCGCTGCTGCTGCCTTGGCTTCCGTAGTAGCGGGAAGGACGGGAGGGGGGCGGGGAAGGCGAGCAAGCCCCGCCCATTAGTTTTTGCGCACGCGCCCAGGACAGGGCCAGTCAAGGGGCGGGCCTGTGGGTGGGCCGCGCATGCGCCATGTGGCGCAGCCCCACGGGCGGCGGCGGCTGGTGACGGTGAGTCTGCGTGGCAGCGCCGGCGACTGGCTGGTTGCGCGTGCCCGCTAGGGGAGGGTGCCGCGGCCCTGTGGGATGCTAATGGGGGTCCTGTGGGGACCTGAGCGTCAGTGCAACGGGTCGGAGATCGCGGGAAAGGTCACCGAGCCGCAGATGGCGAGGACTGCAGAGCCTAAGCCTGTGGGGCCCTGAACTCCGGGGGTGACCGGCCTGGGTGTGTGGGAGCTCCTCACCTCTTGTGCAGCTCAGGGCGGTCTTCCTGGAGGCGGGACTTCCAAGGCAGGGCCGGGTGGGAGGAGGGGGAGCCAAGACAGGGACGCGCAGAGAGCGGGTTCCAGGTAGAGGGAACAGCGTGTGCAGGGCTCAGGGGTGGAAGGCACAAGTTCACAGCCTCCGCTGTACCCGGGATTTGTCACGGCCTTGGGAAGGCCTAGGGTTTGTGTATTGTATGGAGGATAAATAGAATTAGGCTCACACATCCAAAACTGAATATTTTAAGAACGAAAATGGTTCGATATATATTTTCAGGATTTGAATCTGGGTTTTTCCATCTCTGAAGCTCATGCTGCTTAACATACATCACATGATCACGTTTAGAAGAGGGAAGGGGTCACAGCTGGGAGGTAGGAACCAGCTGATTAGGTTGATTTGATAAAGACTGAAAGTTGAACAGAAATTCTATAGGCAAAGAAAAAGGTAGATAATCTTAAAATTTTAATTTTTCTTGAATCTGTCAGAGAGCTGAGGTCACAGGGCAACCAGTTACAAACAGCTAAGGAGAATTCAGCTAAAATTTTTAACAAAATGCTATATACTCAATGTGGGCTAGTGTAAGAGTATAGAACCCCTGGGAGCCTCAGAAACAAGGGGAGTTTGCACCCACTCTCAGGCTCTTCTCCACAGACCTTCCCTGGGTGCCCCCTTTCCCAGTGATGAGGCCTGGAGTGGGAGAATGGCTGCTTCTCTGGCTGGATCCTACCTGGATCCTTCAACCATGTGGAACAAAAACTTAACCCCCTGGAGAAAAAGCAACAAACCCGTCACACTCCGTGCTCAGGTGAAGAACCACTGCAGCTTGGAATAGAGAAAAGGAAAAAAAAAATCATCCACTCCTGGGACAGGGCAGGAAACTGACTTGGGGCCAGATCATTAGAGGTCTCCTAATGCTGGGGAAGGAGTTTATTGAGACAGTCTCACCTCTGAGACCCAGGGACAGAGGGCCTGCCTCTGGATTAGGACAACAGAGGCCCTGACACCACCAGCAAGCAGGCACCAAGTAACAAGCAACAGCAGTGCACCAGGAAGAGGGGCAGGAGTGTATGGAGGGACCCTGTCTGAAGCACAAAGAAAGGCCTAAAGCTGAGGGTAGAGAAGACATTGAGAAAAACCTGGCTGAAGGAGTCCTCATTGTCAGCACAAAGTAATGCTAGACAAATGTGTGCTCTGAGGATAACCATATCAAGTACAAAACCAAACCCGCCTTACCTCCTGACTAGATTGACTCAGTGCCCTGCACAAAAGACCTGGAAGAAAAAGAGCTGTGCCCATTTTCATGCATTCACCTCTACTTACCTCTGCTTCTATCTCACATAGAATGTCCATTTCTCAGCCAAAATTGAGACATAAAATACAGCAAGGAAAAAAAGTCAACAGTCAAAATAATCAACAGTACCAGACTCAGATATGACCCAGATACTAGAATTATCACGAGGTTAAAATAAATATGTTTAGTATCTTAGAGAGTCTAGTGAAAAAGTTGTACAATATGCATAAATGGATGGGATTTTCAGCAGAGAAGGAAACTATGAGAAAGAGTTAAATGGAAATGCTGAAAATACACAGCATAACAGGTGAAGAAGGCCTTCAAAAGGCACATCAGTTGACTTGACATAGCCAAGATGGGGGTTGGGGGAATGAACTTGAAGTTATGTCGATAGAAATTACCCAAAATGAAACACACAGAAAAAGCTGAGGAATAAAAACCCAGAGCTGAGTAACCAAGAACTGTGGGACAATATCAAATGATCCAACATATTTAATGATAGAATCCCAAGAGGAGAAGAGAGAGAAAGAATGAGGCAGAAGAAAAAAAAAGGTAGAATGATCAAGAATTTTCCAAAAATAATGAAAAATATCAAACCCAGATCCCAGACTTTGCTCGAAGAAGCACAAGGAGGAAAAATAACTAAAAACCCACACACAGAGGACCTGCCCAGATCAGGATGACAAAGTAAGATGCTTCAGGGCTCTGGACCCCTGCAGAAGCTTTGAACAACTAGCAAGAACTGGCAGAAACATCGTTCTCAAAGCTCCAGAAAACACTTATATTTCTGCAACAACAGGGCAAGTGCTGAATTAAGAAAAAGGCTACTTAAAAAACACGTAGGATCTTGGGGTACCCTAGGTGGTCTCTTCCCCACCCTTCACTCCCTCAGCATGCTCCCAGTGCAGATCCATGGTCACGGCACTGGAGGGAGCAGAATAACTCCTACAGAATGCTGAGGGAAAGTAGTCAAGTGGCTGCCTGGGGCAGGGGGTTGCTGGCTGTAGAACATACAGTGTTGTGTCCGGACTGTGAGGAAATTGTTTCCTAGGGAAGAGGGGACATTTGTATTTGAGTAAACAGGAATTCCTAGGGCTACATACGCATGCCTAAGAGAAGAAGCACGTGCAGAAAGGATGAGGGAGTCCCCTATTCTTGACCCAGGCCTGTTCTCTAAACTCATTGTACGAATAAGCTCTGAAGGGGAGCACCTGTATAGGTTCATCTGCAAAGACTGGGAAAAGCATTTTCTTTACTTTAAAAAAGAATTGTTGTTTTAGTGCCTAGCATTTAAGGAAAGCTCTGTCATAACACTAGCTGGGTACGAATTTAAGGAACAGATGTCTCAGAGTCTAAATTCCAATAAAACATTAAAATATGAAAATATCCAGTTTTCAACAAAAGATTACAAAAGCTACAAAGAAATGGGAAGCAATGGCCCAGATAAAGGAGAAGATTAAAGTATTTGAAACCATCAATGAGAAGGACCAGGACTGGGACATGCCAGACAAAGCCTTTTAAAAACTGGTCCTAAATGTGTTCAAAGAGATAAAGGAAAACATGGACAAAGAACTATAGGAAATCAGGAAAACAGATGCACACAAAAAGAATATCCATAGAGAGATCAAAATTATGAAAAGGAACCAAGCAGAACTGGAGACCACAGAACAAAAATTAAAAAACCCCTAGAGTGGTTCAACAGCAGATTGGAGCTGGCAGGAAAAAGAATCTGACCTTGAAGATAAGACAATTGAGATAATTCATTCTGAGGAACAAGAAAAAAATCGAGAATAATGAACAGAGCCTGAGGAACCTGTGGGACACCATCAAGCATACCAATAAACACATTGTGGGAGTCCCCGAAGGAGAAGAGAGAAAGGGGCAGAGACCATTCAAAGAAATAATGGCCCAAAACTTCCCAAATTCCATCAAAGACGTGAGTATACGCATCTAAGATGCTCAATGAACTCCGAACAGGATAAACCCAAATAGACCCATGTTGTGGTATATTATAATCAAACTGTGTACTGGCACAAATGTAAAGAGAGAATTCTGAAAGCAGTGGGTTACATACAAGGGAGCTCAGTAAGATTAAGTGCTGATTTCTCATTGGAAACCACAGAAGCAAGAAGGCAGTGGGATGAAATATTTACAGTGCTGAAAACAAAACAAAAAAATTGCCACTCAGGAGTTCTATATCTGGCAGATAAAAATGAGGAAGAGATTAGATGTTCTCAGATACACAAAAGCTGAAGGAGTTTGTCGCCACCAGACTGGCCCTACAGGAGATGCTAAAGAAGAGGCAGGTGGAAAGGAAAGGACGATAGGCAATAGATGGAAGCTGCATGAAGAAATAAAGATCCCCAGTGAGGGCAATGACGTGAGTAAATGTAAATGCCAATACTATTACATTGTTGTCTGGTAACTCCACTTTTTCTTCCTACAGGATCTAAAAGGCAAATGCATAAAATGTAATAATAAATCAGTGATTTTGGACTCAATGTGAAAACATGTAATTTGTGATAGCTGTATAAAAGTGGGGAGATGGGTCATAGGAACATGGTCTGTGTATACTGTTGAGGTTAAATTGATACCAAGCAAATGAGATTGTTAACAGCTTTAGGATATTAAATATAAGCCTATAGTAACTACAAAGAAAATATTGGAGAATATACAAGCTCATAATAACATAAATTAGAATATTGGTTACCAGGGGCATGGGGAATGGGGAGTTAATACTTAATAGATGAAGGGTTTCCATTTGGGGAGATGGGAAAGTTTTAGTAATGGAAGGTGGTGCGGATACTGCAAATTGTGAGTATTACTAATCTCATTGAATGGTACGCTTGGGAGTGGTTGAGATGGGAAAGTTTATGTTATATATATGTTCTCACAATTAAAAAAGAAGAGAAAGAAATAAACAGAAACTAAAGAGACAGGCAGTTAATTGCAGTGCATGATCCTGGATAGGATTAACAAGGGAGAGGAAACGATTCCAAGGGACAGTATAGGGAAATAGGAAAAATTTGGAATATAAGCTATGAGTTTTATATCAATTTATATATATATAATTCCAATTTATATAATTTCTTGAATTTAATAATTGTACTTAAGTGAATATCTTTACATTCTTAGGAACGTACATGACAGTGATAAGTGTTCAAGGTATATGATGTGTGCAACCTAGACGCAAGTGTTCAGAAAATAGGAAGGAAGGAAAGAAGGAAGGAGGGAAGGAGTGGCAAAATGTTAAAATCGGTGGATCTGAGTATCTGGGGGGAAGGGGTATGTTGGAGTTCTCTGTATGGGGTTTGTATTAGTTTTGTAACTCCTGTGTTAAAATATTTCAAATTAAAAAGGTTTTTTTTTTTACAAACAAACAAACATCCAAACCTAGATATATATTCAAACTGCCAAATACCAAAGAGAAAGGGAAAATTTTCAAGGTCATAATCGAAATGTGGGGGCAAGCCTTCTGGGTGGAAGGAACAGCAAGAGAAAAGACAAGGAAGTGAGACCGTGAAGGGACCGTCTGAAGGGTAATGGGTGAGCTGGGAATGAGGATGAACGTGGGAAAAGGTGGTGTCCAAGTTAATGGAGCCTTGAATGCCAAGGAAGGGGTTATTCCATAGTCAGTTGGGGAGGTCGTCGTGTGACGTGGGAGAGCTGGGCTCTTCCTGCCACCACCACTCAAACCCTTTGAATTTTGTAAAATTGAGTTGAATATTGTCATATGTGTTTTCTGCATTTTTTGAAATGATCATGTAGTTTTCCTCCTTATCTTTTTTCTTTTTTTTCTTTTTATAATTTTTTTGTTTTTTAAAAGCTACTTAGATTACATAAATGTTACACAAAAATATAGGGATTCCCATATGCCCCACTTCCTCCCACAACCTCCCACATAAACATCCTTCATTAGTTTGGCATTCCTCCTTATTTTGCTACCATCATAGCAATAGGTTGGTTTTCGACTGTTAAACCAACCTTGGATTCCTGGGATAATCCACTTGGGCATGATGCGTGAGGCTGCTTATTCATTATTGAATTCATTTGCTAATATTTTGTTTAGAGTTTTTGTATCTATTTTCATGAGGGATATTGGTCTGTAGTTTTGCTTTAATAGTTTTGTCTGGTTTTGGTGTCCGGGTAATTATTGGCCTTATAAAATCACTGGGGAAGTGTGTTCCTTCTTCCACATTTGCATAAAAAAAGAGTTTGCATAAAATTGGTATTATTTCTTCCCTAAATGCTTGACAGAATTTGCCAGTAAAGCCATATAGGCCTGGAGTTTTTCAGGTTTTGTTTGATGTCATTTTGGGGGAAAGTTTTAAATTATGAATATACCTTTACTAATAGATTAAGGCTATTCAATCTTTCTACTTCTTTTTGAGTCACTTTTGGTAATTTGGTGTTTTTTTCTCAGGAAATTGATCCATTTCATCCAGGTTGTTAAATCTATTGGTAGAAAGTTGTTCAAACCTTCCTTCCTTTTCATATCTGTAGTCTTAGTGAGGTCCCCACTTTCATTCCAGATGCCGGTGTTCTGTAGAGTTCCTTTTTTTTTCTTTTTTGATTAGACTAACTCGATGTTATCACGTTTTTAAACTTTTGAAATAACCAGCTTTGGTTTTATTGATTTCCTCTATTTGGCCATTTCCTATTTCTTTGATTTGTATTCTTATTTTTATTATTTCCTCTTTCACTGATGTTGGGTTTAACTTGCCTTTTTTTT
>JAQZBX010059349.1:0-17536 GCA_029593785.1 Cabassous unicinctus | reverse complement strand
AGTATCTTTGTCTGGCTTTGGTATTAGGGTGATGATGGCTTCATTAAGTGTGTTGAATAATTTCCCTTCCTTTTCAATGTTTCGGAAGAGTTTAAACAGAATTGGTATAAATTCTCTTCAAAATGTTTGGTGGAATTCACCTGTGAAGCCATCTGGTCCTGGACTTTTCTTTGTTGGAAGATTTTTTAAAAATATAATAAAGTTTATTTTTAAAGAGATTTTAGATTACAGAAGAGTTACTTAGAAAATATAAGGTATTCCCATGTACACCCTCCCTCTCTCACATCATCCTCTATTTTTTTCAATGTAGCAGTACAATTTATTATGATGAATCTGTAAACTCCACTCATTTAAAAAATGCACATTTAAAAAATTGACTCACTTGTGACTAACCTATCTACAGTGATACTCTAAAAAATAAAACCATCACTGTGGCATTTGTCAGTACTTCACACATCTAACAAATACTGAAGGAGGCAACTACCATTGTTAAAAATCTTTAAAGACAAAACTTAAGCACAAATCAAAATTAAGAGAAACTTCTGAATGTTCACATTTGCATGCATTTTTGGCTGAATTTTCAAAGATTCCACATATAACAAAACCACAACTTTGAATCAAAATTAATATTAAAAACATTTAAGCCTTGTGAAAAACTTACTCCACAGAAGCAAAGAAAACAGAGTGAATAGTAACAGCAGTATATTTCTGGAGAGAAAGTAATCACTTATTTCCTTTATCATAAATCAAAAGTTAATAAGTCAACATTTTAATAACACTGACCAAGTTATTTATTATCCAAGATATTGCTTTTCAAGTTGTGTCTTTAAAATGTATCCATCCATATATTTGGAATAAATTAAATTTACACAACAAAAACATTTTAATTCCACTACATTTAAGTCCATTTTATTATTAAGTTAACTTCAGTGCTTAAACCGAAATTTGTTGAAAACTTATACTACTTCCAATGTTCCACCATTTAAAAACATATTTGCATGGCTATAAAACAACTTAACTACAATAAATATTTTGTTTCTTTTCCATTTTTCACAAATATAATAAAACTTTTTTCAAGGAGATTCCTTGTACGGACATTTTGGACTAGAAGAAAAGACATTTGGAATAGAGGAAGAGACAGCTCTTAGACACAACAGAAGCACAGGGGAGAGAGACAGAGCCCTTTGCCTAATAGTCTACAGCTGGCCTTGTGGAGAAAACAGAGGAACTTAGCCTGGAGAGAAATGGGCACCGGGAAGAGAGGAACCCAGGAAGACTGAACCCTGGCAGACATCAGCAGTCATCTAGCTCCAACACGTGGCAATGGTCTTTGGTGAGGGAAGTAACTTATGCTTTATGGCCTGGAAACTGTAGCTTCTACCCCAAATAAATACCCTTTATAAAAATGAACTGATTTCTGGAATTTTGCATCAGCACCCCTTTGACTGAATAATACAGACAGGAAGCATAGATCAAGCTATAGTTCTACTATGGCAAGCCAGTACCAGAATGCTACAAGGCTTGTGGAGAAAGAGTGATTCTGTCAACTCATTGATTTGACATTTCAAGAATCTAAAACCATAAACTAATATGTTCTTGTTTTAGCTAACCCATAACGTGTTATTTGTCATAGAAACCTCGCAAACAATGGCACAGGTGCCTTTACTTATAGCAATGACATTTATCACAGGCATGCTTATGATTAACATTGGCCCTAGCTTCGTGTAGAGATAATAGGATTTCACAGATGAGAACTACAATATTACCTCTGCCTCATGGTAGTCAGGATGAATTCACAGCTATCCTAAATTGGACTGTGTGACTGTATATTTGAACCACTGATAATCCCTCTAAGAATAAGGAGTGTCATATGTAATGATATTTATATGAAGTCCTGTGCATTTATATCACCTTTCTCATCCAGGAATTAATTTAAATACATGGTAAGATTGGAAAAACATGTGAGCCTGCAAGTTATACAAGGGTGTAATGCACCCTTGCCCACTTACCCACTACTACCTATCTTCTGAAATTAGAAACATTTTTTCAGTGGAACTTGCCACCACCCTCTATATTCTCTCATATTTATGTATTCTCATATTAAGCATACAGCTATTTCAATCACTAAGTTGAGTACATTGTTATCACATTTTGAGTTAGCTTTTTGATTGCTATTCAAATTTTCAATCAGACCACTGATATGCAGGTGAGAATTGATGTGGTTGCCCATGTTATATTTGTGTTCTTGCCCTATTCTGTACATTGCTGGCATTGAATGCAGACAATTGCCAGAAGTAATATCCTCAGGTGGGCTAAACTGGGACTTCACTGATTCAAACCTTAATTCTGTTTCAAGAGCATACCTATTACATATCTGGGAAAATTTCAGCTCTCTTTCAAGCGTTTTCCATTTTAAATCATGTTGTTCATGCCTGGGTTGAATTCCTCCAGGGCAAGAAAACATAAAATTTGCTAAGTTAATTTAAGAGATGTGGATATGCCATGACATTTTAAGAGTAACTGTCTTGCTTCCCAAACACTGAAAAATTATTATTAACTCATTAGTGAGAATGCTCACCAATTATGAATTCTCATATCATTTTTCAAATGTCATCTAACTGATCTGTCAAGTTGAGCCACTGATTGTTTCTTTCCTTCTGCTCTCTTTTGAAATATATTTCCCAATATGCTGCGCAATATCAATAGTTCCATGAATGCCCTTTCTTATGTCCTGGCCTCCCAAGAGGAAGGCTCACCAAAAAGTCAACCTATATAACTTGAACCCTTTACATTTTTATTGTTTTAGAAAGAAATTCATTTATTGGTTAAGAAATAGAGAGATTGGAAAAAAAAAAAAGAAATTGAGAGATGTAACTTTCCAGGTTAAATTTGCCAAATCCCTGCCATTACTCATTGCAGTAGGTTGATAGTAATGCCATTTGAGAGATTAGTTTCCAGTTTCAGTTCAAAAGATTTATTTTTGTGGAATGTATATCTAGCTATATGCCTTCAATCATTAATTCCAAGAAGTATAGACAAATTAAATGCTAATTTATGATTAATTAAATATTCAACTAAAATATGATAAGAAGTCTTTAGTTTGAACTGGAAACATCACTCTGAATTCCTATTTTAGTTTAATAAAAATCTCATTTCCTACTTCAACCTATTGAAATGGCCTTGAAACATTGGTATAAGAGCAATATGTACATCTTTATCTGAAGAGTGGTTTGCAAATGCTATTTCCAACTAAAAGGAATAGGTCAAATGGAGAAATATGTGATTCTACGTTTGCAGTAGGAAATATATGTTTCTCATTGCTTTAACAAATTACCACAAACAAATTTATTTCCAGTATTTCTGGAGGGGGTGAAGTCTGGAATGGATTGGCAGTGCTGCATTTTTCTGGAGGCTCTAGAGGGAGAATCTGTTCCGTTTCTAGAGGATGGCAGCATTTCCTGGCTAAAGGCCCTGCTTTACTCTGACCTTGGCTTATGTCATAACATTTCATTTTCTTACAGTCCTGCATCCATCTCTCCCTTATAAGGACCCATGTGATTACATGGTTTTACCTACATAATCATCTTAAGATCCTTAACTTCAGCATATTTACAAAGCTCCTTTTGCCCTTTAAGGTAAGATATTCACAATTTCTGGAGATTAGGACTGGGGCATCTTTGGGACAGCTTTTTACTGCCTAACATAGTTGTGTTCAAGTAACCTGGAAAATTCTGCCATACCAAATAGCCATTGATATAAAAGACTACCACTGTTTTGTCAAAAGGATTTTAAAAGTCTCACTTCAAATAAGACAAGTTGAGTACCAATAAGGCTAATAACTCCATGGGAGAAATCTATCAAATGTGTTTGTATGAATGAATCGATAAAGATAATTTAAGAAACGTTCAATTCACGTGTTACTGTTTATCTATTTTTTCTTTTGCTTCTTGTGTAAAAGTTATGAAACCATTTCCTACTACAAGTTCTCCTAGATGCTTCCCTACATTATCTTCTAAGAGCTTTATGGTCTTGGCTCTTATATTTAGGTCTTTGATTCATGTTGAGTTAATTTTGTATAGGGTGTAAGATGGTGATCCTCTCTCCTTCTTTTGTCTATGTATATCCAGTTAGTACTGCATAATTTGATGAAGAGATTATTCTGTGCCACTTGACTGGGCTTTGTGACCTTATCGAATAAAAGTTGGCCTTATATGCATGGGTCTACATCTGAATTCTCAATTCATTTCCATTGGCCAGTATGTCTATCTGGGCAGAATCTATGATAAGGTGGATGGGGGTGATGGGGGTGCAGGGATGTGAGTGGGGTCAATGGTGCTGGAGTGTGATGGAGAGCGAGGTTGAGGGTGGGAGAGTTAAGCTACCCATGGAAATAAGGGAAGACTGGAGGAAGGAACAGGTGAACACTAGAGAGGTGGTGATCTGGGTTTCAGAATACAATTGTTCTTTGGGTAACTATGGCAGGGGAGGGGCACTGGTTCAAGGTGTCAGTGGTGGTGGATGTATGGGAAAAGTTGCACCTGGGACATGCCTCTATGAAATATGAGTTTGTTCATCTGGTCATAGGGAGTTATCTAGTTAGTGAAGAACTACACAATAAAAAATGAAATATTCAACTCCTTTCTTGGGGAGCTCTGCTACATTCTTAAATAGAGGGGTAAGAATCTCAAGAGCACATAGGCAGTGCCTTATAAAAGAAAATAGACCAATATGCCCAGACTTCGATGTTAATTCTTGTATTTATGAACCTTACTTGTGTAAAATTGAAACTTAGTTTAATAATATCTATTGTCTAAGAGTTACCTGCTGAAAAATTTTTTTAACTCAAATGTGGCATCTCTCTAAGCAAAACTCAACAAATAAACTCACTACGTTCCCCCAACATGGGACATGATAGAGAGGGCATCACTATCCTAAAATCCTCATGAACAAACACAAGGGGGGAATGCAACCATGGACCAAAGTAAACTTATTATTATTGTAATAATGGAAGAACATATAACATCGATATAAAGATAGTGGTTTTCAGAGGTTCTGAGGGTACAGGAAAGTAATAATAGGTGGAGTATGGGACATTTTTAGGGCATTGGAATTGTTTTGCATGATATTGCAATGACAGATACAGGCCATTATACATTTTGCCAAAACCTATAAAATTTGTACAATGTGAAGTATAAATCATAAGTTAAACTACAGACCTTGGTTAGTAGCAATGCTTCAATACTTATTTATCAATTTTAACAAAAGCAACACACAATTGGAAGATGTTATTAATAGAAGAAGACATGGGAGGAGGAGGAGGTGGAATATATGGAAACCCCTTATACGTTCAACGTAACTTTTCTGTAATCCAAAACCTCTTTATAAATAAAGTTTATTGTATGACTAAAAGAAAAATTGTTCATTATTGGAGTGATCTATGGAACTGATTTATTACACTGATTTTTAATTGATTTTAAAAGATAAAAGTTTGTTCATTTATTGGTTTTTCATTTTAATGTGAGTTATTAAGCAGAATAACAGATATGAGACAAAATTATGTCAACTTTTCAAATAACTGTGTTTTTGAAAAATAAAATTCTTGTATATTTCTTTTAAATATAAGGAAATATCATGTAAGATGATTATATTGTGCATACATTTTCCTATTGATTAAAACATTAATGTAGTTTCATCAATTTAGTATCATAACAATTCCTAAAATAAACTAGACATGCTTTTCAAAAACATACATGTTTGAAAATTCGTCTCATTGCAATGTGAGAAAACAAAACAAAGGTGATCCTCTTCCTTCAAAAATAATTATCCTGATATAACATCATCTAATTGGTGTATATGTTATGACACCAGTGATACAAGCACTTGCACATTTGTAAACATTATTTCTTTACATTTTTCATTTATTGTTATTGATATAATGCTATCATTAACAAAATATCCTTCAACTTAACTTTTTTCACTTGGCAAGAGATATTTGGCTCTCCTATAATTCTGTAAATAGAAATCCATCTGAAGTATATAGAGTAACCCACGCATAAAAATGGGATCTTTTGACAATGTCTTATTTTGATTTTATCTCTTTTCTCTTTCCACCCTTTTTTATCTTTGATTGAGTCACTCATTTCTTTCAACAGATACCCTGCCTTAAAAATAGTCTTCCCTTAGTATTCTACATGCTTGGCAAATATATGCACATAAATAAATTATTAATAAATGAATTAATGAATGAATGTTTCCACAATGAATATATATATCTATATATGCACAAAAATATGCTCATGATCTAATTAAAATTTTCATCTAAGAATATTAGGGCCTTTCATTTATTTAAATTATATATTCCCTTACAAGACTTAATTTTCTTTACCTTTCTCTGTGTATTTGATCATAATTATTCTCCTCACAACTAAATTCTAGACCTATTATGATTGAAATAATATTTTTTTTATTTATCTCTGGTGATTATGCTATTATAAAGATGGTCTATTGATTTTTTAAATATTTTCCATTTGTTCAGCTAGAGTATTGAAATATCTTAGTATTTCTGACACTTTTCTATTAGAATTTCTTGAATTCTCAGGATATGTAACAATAACCTGAGAGGGAAAATGATATGCCAAATTTCATCAGTTTTAAGACACCCTCAGTTGTAAAACATTCCATTATAATTTATATCAAGGACAAAAAGAAAAGTTGCCTTTTAATCTATGAACAATGTTTAATGCCATCGATCATGTGCCACATCTCCACATCATAAAAGTAAGGTATAACAAATTAAACTTTAGAATCATGGAATTACAATGTTTTTCATTTTTTCTTTCTAATATTCATTCAAGATTTGATTGCATTGGTTTCTGACTGCTTTCAAAAGCCTTCTAAAAATATTGAATATTTCTGTCTTTTTTACTCATTTGTAATCATTGGGTTGTGGTTTATTGATGTTCTTTGACCTTTCAAAATACTGGATTTTTAAAATCTTTCGCCTATTAATTGATTTCATTTTCTATATTTAGTAAGTTACATTTTTTATTTAATTTATTTTTTAATATTTGTTTACATTTATTAGGAAAAGAATAAAATACTCTCTTTTGGTGTAGTTAAAAATGTGGTAAATAATGATTACCTGAAATATAACAGAATTCTTTTCAGTATGGTTTAAGTGCTCCAAATAACTTAAAGTGAAATATCTGGAAAGAAAACAACTAGCAGTCCAGAATTTCATATCCATCGAGACTCTTTCAAAAATGATGGAAAGCTGAAGACATTCTCAAGCAAACAAAACTGCCACTGGACCTGCCCTAAAAATAGTGCTATAGGGAATACTTCATACTGAAAGGAAAAACACTAGACAGTGGTTCAAAGCAAAATTAAGAAATATAGAACTACAGTAAATGTAACCATTTGGGAAATTATAAAAGCCAGTATTATTTTACTGTATTGTTCAGTATGTAACTCAACTTCCTCCTCAGGTGCTAAAATGCAAATGTATAAAAGATGATGATAAATCTCATTTTGACATATGCTCTCCAAAAATATAAGTGGTAACAAGTGTAAAAAATGTTGGAGTACAGAGGAGTATAGGAAAAGTAAATGAGCATGCTATCGAAGTTCAGTTGGTATCCAACCAAACAATTGTTATATGTTGAGGATGTCAAATTTTAACCTCATGTTAAACATAAAGAAAATAGATGGAAAATATATCCAGAGAGGAATGAAAAGGCATTCAATATGGTACAACACAAGAAAGTAAATAAATATGAAAGTATGCATTAACAGAACTGAGGGACAAAAAAGGTATAAGACTTATAAGGCTAAAAAGCAAAATGTCAGAAGAAAGTCCTACATATTCAGTAGTGACTTTAAATAAAAATGGATTGAACTCTCCAGTAAAAGGCAGAAATTGACTGAATGGATAAAACAGTATGACCCAACTATAAACTCCCTGAAAGAGACTCACCTTAAGTTCAAAGATACACGTAGACTGAAAGTAAAGCAATGGAAAAATATATATACCATGCAAATAGTAACCAAAAGAGAGCTGGGGTGGCTATACTAACATCATCTAAACTAGACTTTAAGTCAAAACAGTTATGAGGGGCAAATTGTCATTACATACTGATGAAAAGGACAATACAACAGGAAGATGTATCATAAATAAACATGCACCCAACAGCCGAGCCCCAAATTACAAGAAGCAAATTCAGACATATTTGAAGGTAGAAATATATGGCTTTATATTAATAGTATGAGACTTTAATACCCTACTCTTCATAATGGATAGTCCATGGAGTCATAAATTCATTACTTGAATGATCCACTAAATCAACTAGACCTAACCGTCATATGTGAAAAACACTGAAACCAACAAAAGTATAATACACACTTTTATCAAGTGCAAATGGATAATTATCCATAATTGACCACCTGTTGGGTCACAAAACAAGTATCAATAAACTAAAAAATATTTAAATCATGCAATGAATATTCTCAGGCCACAAGAAAATGTGACTAAACTCTATAACAGAGGGAGAAATGGAAAATCTACAAATATGTGGAAATTAAACAACATTCTCTTAAAAAACCAGTGGGGTAAAGAGAAAATCAGAAGCAAAATTAGGAAAAATCTTGAGGTGAATGAAATTGAATATACAACATACCAAAGGTATAGGTTGCAGCAAAGGCAGTCGTGAAAGGGACATTCATGGCTCTAAATGCTTACATTAAAAAGGAAGAAAGACTTCCAATCAGAGACCTATCCTCAAAACTAGAAAATTAGAAAGAGAAATGCAAACTAAACCCAAAGTGAACAGAAGGAAGGAAATAAGATTAGAGCAGAGATAAAGGAAATAGGGGGAAAAAATAGACCCAACAAATCCAAAAGTTGGTTCTTTGAGAAGATCAATAAAATTGACAAAACGTTAGTTAGACTGAAAAAGAAAAAAAGAGGGAAGATACAAATAACAAAATCAGAAGTGAAACATGGGACATGACTGAAATAAAGACTGTAAACTGGTCACTTCCGCTGCTTACCCTATCAGGGGGTTATGGCTGCCTCCAGGGGCGCTGGCTGTTACAGGACTTATCCTCAACTCTCAGCGGTGTCGGCTTCCAGTGGCTGCTCCTCCCGGGACCGCGTGGGAGGCAGGAGAATGCAGGCTCCTGGGGATCCAGGCTTGGCGGAAGTGCAAGGGCGAGCCAACCGCTGAAACATGTTGGCACCAGCACAGAGCAGCTCAGAAGATAAAATAACAGTCCACTTGATATACCGTGATGGTGAAACATTAGCAACCAAAGGAAAAGTTGGTGACTCTCTGTTACATGTTGTGGTTGAAAATGTTCTAGATATTGATGGTTTTGGTGTATGTGAGGGAACCAAAACCTGCTCTACCTGTCACCTCATCCTTGAAGTGGAGATGTTACAAGCAATCACTGATGAGAATGACATGCTTAATCTGCGTATTCTAGTACCTGACCCAGTGGCGGATGCCAGACAGTTCACTGATATGGACAAGAACTCCTAAACTAGAATATGTGGGAATATTTTCATGAAATTTTACTTATTTTTATAACGATTATTTCTTAATGCAATTAAATGAGACCATGGAGGAATGGATTTAGTGTTATAACTAGCTTTGCTGTTTTAATTTTTTCCTTATATAACTACTGAATTTTGTAGTTCGGAAAGAGAAGCAGGATATGATAGGGATTTAAGGAAGAGAAGCAGAAAACCCAAAGAGTTGCACAAACACCACCTGGCAGAAAATCCTGAGGCACAGCTTTCAGCCTGCTAACTCACACAGACAAGTTAACACAAAGAAGTTATCGGAAGACAGCAGCATCCCCCAGCAGCTGCGTTATCAGAATGTAACTTGCAACATTCTCACATGGCAAAAAGAAAGGAAAACAGAAGGGCCTCTGTCATTATCACTGCCATACTTTCCCAAACACCTCACATCAGCTCAGGGCTCAAAAAGAGTAGCAAGAAGCCAATTACCAACTGGCCAGAAACCTCTAGAAATCAAGCCATCCAATGAATTTTCACCCTCTTTGTCCTAAATACTCCAATATGTGTGAACCATAACCCCCAATGATAGCCACTAAAACTAGAAAACCCACTAAAACTAGAAAACCCTAGAGAGAAGACACACATGTTTCACCCTGTAGCATGCCCACTACCATTTCTAGGATTGCATTCTATTTTTTTTCTAATTTCACAATAAACTCTTCACTTCATTGCCTACCCTATGGCATGTCCTTATATTTCTTTATGTGACATAGCCAAGAACCTAGACACCAGCTCTAATACAAAAATATGCAATCTTAATTTGGGTAAATTTTAAAATGTCAAACAAATTTTAGAACATAGTTAATATGCTAAAACCTTACCTATTTTACCTTACATTTAATGACACAAGCAAGATATTTTCATATAAATCTTAAATCTGCTTACCTATAAGATAGATTAAAAAGCTGGGATTTTTAATCTAGGTAAGGCAGGAATCTAAAATGGCTTGTCTAGGGCCATACAACTAGTTAGAAGATCTGGTACGAGAACCTATATCTTGTCACTGCAAGTTAAATGTTCATACTGAAACTAGAAAAATTATGAATATTTTATTTAAAGCAGTAACTAAAGGTTATGTATATGGACAAAAATGTTTAACTGCTCAGTGAACAATTTCAAAGACTGTTATTAACCTTATAAAGAAATACTTCAAAATTTGATTCATTGAGAAGTAAAGTCTGAACACAGGCATTATAACACTATAAAAGAAGTTTGATTTTTTTTTCTGACAATCCTGGAAGAATAAATTAAACAGATATCTTTTCTTTCCTCTTCTAAATGAATGGTATAACTTTGTAATCCTTTAAAAAAATAGTGCTGAATTGTACATCTCTGTCTGTAGCAGAGTGAGAATCTTATGAATTATGTTTTCCTCTGTCCTGTTTCAGAAAAGAAAATGAACAGGC
This sequence comes from Cabassous unicinctus, assembly GCA_029593785.1. Classification (NCBI taxonomy): domain Eukaryota; kingdom Metazoa; phylum Chordata; class Mammalia; order Cingulata; family Chlamyphoridae; genus Cabassous; species Cabassous unicinctus. Next base: position 6,547 of record JAQZBX010059349.1, on the reverse strand, counting down.
TACTGTACTGTACAGTTCCAGGAGACGCCATTCCCTCAATTAGGCTGAAGTTGTAAGCATTATGCATCAGTCTCAGAAGTGAGGGAATAGTTTTCAACACCAAAGATGAAAATTACAAATGGAAAATATTTGTATTCTTATTTTTACTAAAAATGAATTTGTACAAGATAATAAAGGGGTAGACAGTTTGTTTTATGGAAGTATATTAGAACTAGGACTAATTGTGAAAAAGATCAGAACAACTTAGTGAAAAAATGTGAACTATAAGACAATTGAATTAGCTTCAAGTACATCATGCAGAGTGATCATTTTTACAAATATTTGTTGATTACTATATTTGGCATGAGGCAGTTTTTTATGACCAATGGGAAATACAAAACTGAACAAGACAAGGAATATCCTCAGGCAGTTCACCTTTTATCAGCAAAAGGTAGAATATATGCACAAATAATTTGCTTGAAATAAAATGATGAATTTGCCAAATAAGGGTTCTTTTAAAGTAATTAATATGCAAATCCTGATTAGGAAGAACTTGAGACTTCTAATGCTCATTAGGTGTTTAATAATTATTGTGTGCCTTCTATGTGTAGAGAACTTCAAAAGAACGTGCTCTCTTATGTAGCTTCAATGTTCTTTCTCTATTCTTGTATGGATTGTCGAAACTTTCCTTTCTAGAGCTACACGGTTTTAGATTTTAAATTAGAAAAGTTCAAATTAAAATAGTTAAATTATATTAATTGAATAAAACCTACTATACTTAAAAAAACATATAAATTATGTTCATACTATCCTTATGAACAACGGTATGCCAATAAATTAAATAACCTAGATTAAATGGACAAATTCCTAGAAATACACACACCAACTTCATTGACTTAAGAAGAAATAAAAGTTCTCAACAAACAAATTGCTAGTAAAGAGACTGAAAGAGCCATCAAAATCCTCCCAAAAAAAAATCCCAGAACCAGAAGGCTTCACAGAGGAATTCTACCAGACATTCCAATAAGACTTAACTCTAATTATGCACAAACTCTTCCAAAAGTTGAAGAGGAGGAACCTTCCCTAACTCATTCAACAAGGCCAAGGTCACCTTCAAACCAAACCTCAAAAAAAGAAAATGATAGACCCATATCTCTTTTGAAAAAAGATGCAAAAATCTTCAACAAAATGCTAGCAAACCAAATCCAGCAGCACATTAAAATATACCATGAGGTGGAATTTATCCCTTCTAAAGAAATGTGGGTACAAAATATGGAAAACAATTAATGTAATAAGCCATATTAACAAAACAAAGGACAAAACTACAAAATAACCTCAGTTGATGCAGAAAAGGCATGTGACAAAACACAGAACCATTGATAAAATCACTTAGAACACTAGGAATAGAGGAAAATTCCTTAACATGTAAAACAGCATATTTGGAAAACCCACAGCTAACATCCTGCTTAATGATGAAAGACTAAAAGCTTTCTTTTTAAGATCAGGAACAAGAAAAGGATGCCCATTGTCACCACTGCTATTCAAAATTGTACTGGAAGTTTTTGCCAGAGCAGTTAGGCAAGAAAAAGAAATAACAGGCATCCAAATGGGAAAGGAAGAAGAAAACTTTTTCTATTTGCAGATGATATGATCCTACATATAAAAAATCCACTACAAAGGTCTTAGACTAATGAATATAGCAACATGGCAGGGTACAAGATCAATACCCCAATATCAGTAGTGTTTCTATAAACAAGCAATGAACAACCAGAAGACGAAATCAAGGAAAAACTCCATCAAAATAGCAAGTGAAAAATCAAATATCAGGACTAAATCTTACCAGGAATATAAAGGACTTGTACACAGAAAATTTCCAAACATTGCTAAAAGAGATCAAATATGATGTATATAAATGGAAGGATATTCTGTGTTCATGGATTGGAGGACTAATCATAATTAAGATTCAATCCTACCCAGAGCAATTTATAGTTTCAATGCATTTCCAATCAAAATTCCAACCAATTTCTTTGCAGAAATGGAAAAGCCAACCATCAAATTTATATAGGAGGGGAAGGAGCCCCAAATAGTTAAAGCCATCTTAAAACCACCAATGAAGTTAGAGGGCTCACACTTCCAAACTTAAAACTTATTACAAAGCCAAGCCACAGTAATCAATACAGCATGGTGCTGGGACAAGGAGAGCCATGGAGACCAATGAAATAAAATTTAGAAATCAGAATTAACGTTCACATTTATGGGCAACTGATTTTGAGAAGGTAGCAAAAACCACTCGATGGGGAAAGAATAGTCTCTTCAACAAATAGTGCTGGGAAAACAGGGTCTTCATTTGCTAAAAAGAAGGATGGACCCTAACTCACACCATATACAACAATCAACTCAAAATGGATCAAAGACCTTAATATAAGAGCTAGAACTATCAAATTCCTATAAGAAAATATAGGAAAGCTACTTCAGGAGTTTGTGTGAGTTAATGGTTTCTTAGAATTTACACACAATGCATAGGCTACAAAAGAAAAATAGATGAAGAGGACTTCATCAAATATAAAATACAAAAACTTTTGTACCTCAAAGAACTTTATCATGAAAGTAAAACAACAAGTTATAGAATGGAAACACTTGAAAACTACATATCTATTAAAGATTTAATATCCAGAATATGTAACGAAATCCTTCAACTTAATAACAAAAAGTTAAACAGCACAATTTAAAAATTGACAAAAGACTTGAACATGCTTTTCTCCAAATAAGGTATACAAATGGACAGAAAGCACATGAAGAGATGTCCAGTATCATGAGCCTTCATGGAAATGCTGTCAAAACTAAATGAGAGCATTTCACACTCACTAGAAATAAGTGTTGAAAAGAATGCGAAGAAATAGGAACACTCATCGCTGGGGGCAATGTAAAATTGTGCAGCTACTGTGGAAGGCAGTTTGGCAATTCATCATATAGCTATGTATAGAACTAACACTTGGGCTGGCAATCCCACTACTAGGTGTACACCCCCAAAAATTGAAGGCGTGGACTTGAAGAGATATTTGCACCCTGTTGTTTATAGTGGCATTATTCACAATTGCCAAAAGCTGGAAGCAACCCAAGTGTAATCATATATATGTGTGTGTGTGTGTGTATAATATATATATGTATATATATTAGTATATATATATACTAATATAGGTGGCTTCTACAATATAGGTTTCCAGAGGTGAAGTTGGCATAGGAAATGGGAAGTTAAGGATTAAAATGTACAAATTTCCTATTTGGAATATGGAAATATTTGGTAATGGATAGTGGTGATGGTAACACAACATTGTGAATTAAATTAACAGCACTAAAATATATATCTGAATATGATTAAAAAGGAAACTGTTACTTTGCATATATGATAATTAACATTTTTTAAAAAATCCATGGAATGTCCTACTTCAGAAGGCACTGCCCATATGCTCGAGGGATTATTGCTGTTCTATTAGAGAATGTAGCACCACATCCTAGGATGGCAATTCAATATTCTCTCTGTCATTGTGGAGGTCTCCTTCACCAAGACAATGCACCATGGCTACTTCAACATATTCATATGCCATAGAGGCATGCCCCAGGTTCACTCCTCCTCACACATTTCCTCATCACCAACAACCCATACCAATGATCCTTCCCTGCCCGAGTTGTGATCCTTTGCAATCCAAAACCTCCCCCAAAACAAGCCAAAAAAAATAAATAAAAATAATAAAAAAATAAAATAATAATAATTAAAAATAAATAAACAGAAGGTAATAAATAAAAAATTTTTTTCACTGTTTCTTTCATCCTGTAAGATCTGTTATCTTTAATCTAAATTAACAATTTTTTCCATATGTCCCCCAGTGTCTAATTTTTTTTTAATTATCTTCAAAGAATCTTTAGGTTGCAGAAAAGTCACAAAAATATAGGAGATTCCCTTATAAACAATCCCTTCCCACTCTTCCCCATTAATAATATTTTACAAGTGTATTGTACATTTGTTACAATTGATAGAAAAATATCAAAGCATTGCTACTAAGCATGGTCGATGGTTTATACATTATGGTTATGTTTTGGTAGAATAGTGATGCCCTTGCAACTAATGCTTTCTAATATTAATATTACTAATTTTTTTTGCAATTGTCCCTTTTGCTCCTGAATTGGTTTGACAGACTTTATTTTGTTTCTCAAATATTAATTTTTGGTAGTGGCAAAGTCCAGGCCGGCACTTCTCTAGGTGGCCGCGCATAAGTTTGCAGAGAATTTGTGGGGTCAAAATTAACATTAATCTGTTGTGAATTTTGAACAGGTGGTGCTGTTGGAGAGGGCTGCTTTTTACAATCTCTTTTATAATGACCAGCCTTTCCACAGTTAAAACAGGTTCTGCAACCTGAAAGAAGCTGCAAATCTTCAGGATCACCCGCTTTACTTACTTGTGCTATGCTTCTCATGAGTGCGGTCTGTGGTAAAGGAATTTTCACAGATGCTTTAGGAGGATCTAAAGATGGCTCAAAAAGGGAATACAGGGAACTTGACTGAGGGTTAAATGCTGGGGCAAATGGTGGGTTAAGGGAAGTGTCTTTAGGCACATCAATGTCTATAGCTGGAACAAAAGGGTTAACATTGACAGCTGGAGCTGAAGGGTTATTAACAGCTTGAAAAGTGCCATAGCACCCCTTGTGGTAGCCATGGCAGCACAAGCCTCTGTATGAGGCTCTGGATGGTTACTTTCAGAACATTCATTGTCATACAAATGTAAATTGCCCTCAAGTTGATCAAGGACAGAATCCTCTGCTTCCGCATTTTCGGAGGGCTCACTGGTTTGAAGAGGCTTAAAGGCCAGAGTAATAAGATTGCAAAGAGACCAAACATTAAAAGGAATGGACTCTCCCTTCTGATATGCTCACCATAAGGCTTTTATCACTATTTCCATTGTTCAGATTTAAAATATTCTGCCCTTGCAGCTGAAACCAATAACAATGTTTCTGTTTAAAAGAAAAAAGTTCCTCAAAAGCCGGGAATTTAATAGTTAAACTGGTGTTTTTTAATAAAGTTTTTAACAATCTCTTCAAAGTTCCTGCTGATTCCCCATTTCCCTGATTATCCCAAGGATGTAACTTACCTTTTTTTAAAACTACTCATCAGGAGCTCCTTGGTCCACTGAGCACTGACCGAAAGAAAAGTTGCGTTTTCACGTCCCTGTTCAGGCACCAAATGTTGATGTTCTGGAACTAGGTCCATGAAAATGGTGCTTTGGATAAGAAAAGATGATAAGGAAACAAGAGATAGCAAGGGTCAGGGGACCCCCTATTCAAAGGGAAGAGAGTGCCGCTTCATAAAACATCGTAGCTTTTATTTAGCTTTAGAACAAAGAAAATATGTGTGGGCATGTGCAAAGGCAATAGATACATGACGGGCTACATGTTACTAAAGTCAGCAAGTCTTTAGGGTTAATGGTTCAGTTCTCCTTACATTCCTGCACATAACAGACCTTGTTAATCATTACCTGACATATACTAGATACACTCCTTGAATCACAGAATGCTTCTCCAACAGGCTCCTACCAGATCTTATCTTAGTGTCTTTAGACTAAAGACACCTGTCTCATACATAACAAGGTAGCCTGCTTTCTGTCGGTAGTCATGCCCTTTAATTGGACTCCTTCAAAACTATATAAATCACTTTCTCTGACCACAAGGGAATGAAACTGAAAATCAAGAATGGGTGGATATATCACAGATATGTGGAAGTTAAACAACACACTCTTAAACAACCAGTAGGTCAAGGAGGAAATTGTTAAGAGGAATTGGTAAATATCTTAAGGTGAATGAATATGAGAATACAACATATCAAAATATATAAAAAATATATAATGATATATATCCTTATATAACATATATAAAATACAATGACATGTATATGATATAAATATATATGATATTTATATATAAATATATATAATGATTTTTGAAAGTGTTCCAAGATCATCTGGTAAGAAAATTTTTCAAGATTCCACAGTTACTCAGTGGCAGAGTCTATAGCATAAATATAGCTACAGCATATGTGCTCTTTATTTTCATGTTTTAAAGCATTTCGTCAATAAAAGGCAAGGGACTTCCAAGTTTAAATGACACTCATCACATCATAATACAATCTGTTAAAAAATGTAACAGGTACTTTTTAAAGACTTATGGCCCTTTGGTTTACTGAGAAAATGAAAAGAAGACAAACACAAATCTAGTAGTGCAGTGTTAGTAGACTTTTTTTTCCCATTTGTATTAAAAGCCATACTGCAGCCAAGAAATATTATGTGTCAACTATAATTTAAAAGTTGGCATGCTTTCTCCAATTTTATATATGCCTAACAAAATCCTTTCATCTATTTGAACATTACCCAATTTCTTTCAAATTGTGTCATGCTCCAAATGACATTCATTGTATAACAGAGGAAAAAGCAGAAATATTAGTAGAAGGACAGGTTTCCTCGGTTTTCTATGAAAGCCATTATTCAATGCTTTCCTCAAGCCTCTTCTCTTCACTTTTGCCA
>JAQZBX010059348.1:0-17546 GCA_029593785.1 Cabassous unicinctus | reverse complement strand
GGGATGGTGATGTCCACTCCACCTCCAACTGAGAAGGAGCTTAGAACTTTTTAAGTTAATGACTCAGTAGCTTTTTTTTTTTTTTTAAGATTTATTTATTTTATTTATTTATCCCCCCCTTGCTGCTTGTGCTGCTGTGTCCATTCGCTGCGTGTCTTCCCTGTGTCTGCTTATCTCCCCCTTGCTGTGAGTTCTTGCCACATCAGCCCTGCCCTCACAAGGAGGCGCCGGGAAGCGAACCTGGGGCCTCTCATATGGTAAACGGGTGCTCTATCCATTGCGCCAACACTCGCTTCCTGCCGTGAGGTTGTTGCATCAGCCCACCGCACCGCTCAGGCCGGTGTGCCCTCAACAAGGAGGCCTCGGGACGCGAACCCGGGCCTCCCATATGGTAAACGGGGGCTCTATCCACTGAGCCACACCTGCTTCCCACTCAGTAGCTTTTTGTTGTGCATATACTATATGCCAGACCCTGAACTGGGTTTAAGAATGTGGTGCTGAGCAAAACTCGGATCTCTGCTTTCCTGGAGTTTACACTCCAGTCAAGATGGGGTTGGGGATGGGCATCAATCAAAGAATCAAACAGATAACTGTAAAATGACTGCTGATGAGAGAAGTACATGTTGAAATAAGACAGTAGAATGGGGAGAGAGGTGGCTTTGTCAGAGGCAATAATGGGAAATAATGATGAAGGAAGTAATAATGACCAAGGTGAAGGGGAATAGGGTTGGAGAGGCTATTAATCATTTAGCAAATATTTATTGAACACCTCCTAATGGAGGTACAGTTTTAGGTGTTGGGAATACAGTTGTGAATAACCCAGACAAAAATTCCTATTCTCTGAGAAGTTGTTGGTAGTTTGGACCAGGATGATGAAAAAGGGGCTAGAGAGAAGTAGCCAATGGGAGCGATATTTAGGAGTTAGAACACAGTTCCTGTTGCTGGAATGAGTATGGCTGAGGGAGGAAGAAAGCTGGTGGTCCAGTCACTGAGCATGGGGACTGCTGGTGGAACAGCTTGGCGGGGTAGGAGTGGGGGAGGGCACGTGGGTGTGGGGCAGAGGTGCATGATGAGTTTAATTTGGACATGCTGAGTTTGAAGTGCCTTTGACATATCTAAGTGGAGATGCTAAATAAGCAGTTGGGTACATGAGGCTGGAATTCAGAAGTAAGGTTTGGGTCATAGAAACACATTTGTGAGGTATCTGCATATAGATAATAATTGAAGGTGTAGGCAGAGAGGAGATTGCTCGTGACATGAGAAGGCCACGAACCAAATTAAAAAAAATTTTTTTCTTATGTGTGTTTCTCAAAGTCAGACTACTTTGTTATATTGCTCTCAATTAGTATGTGAATGTCCATGTAAGTGAAAAAAAATTTAAAAACTTGTTTTCACCCTTGTTCTATGCAAAGAGTTTATAGGTGATAAAAGATGATATTCAAGCTTTACTATAGCAGTTATAGATCAGGGCAGGCTTATGATTTGTTTTAAGATTTGGGGTGTATTATTTAATAAGACTTGGTATTTCCTACTGACTGTTGAATCTACAGTCTAATACCATTATGAGAAATGTCAATGGCAGATAAGAAATGTGTCCGAATACTTTTAAAAGGCTGATGCAGTGAAATTGGCCTGCATTTCCCCCAGTAATAGTTTCCAGGCAGGTAAAAGTTTGGGTTCTCAGCAGAACAATGGCCTGATGAATATAAACTAAAGAATAAGAAATAGAAATAGGAAACAAAGGGAATAGGGACAAAACCCATCACTGATGGAGCCCTTAGTCTCTTTTGGTTTTTGCATTTCTAGAAAGGTTCCAGAAGGTTAGTCTTCTATTAGACACTATAAAAAATGCAATTTCCTAGTTTTTAATTGTAATTAATTTACTCTTGTATTAAATGCTAACCTTTCTTGCCACTTGAGTTTCAGTTTTAATTGTCATCACAAGTCACTTAGGGTTTCCTTCTCTGAAACAGAGCCCTTGCTGACATTTAGTTAATTCTCCTTAGTATTTGTGGGGAGAAGTAACACGAATGCAAACAAATCCTCATGCCTAATTTAAAAAATGCCCATGGAAGAACTAAATGTTCCTTTGAACATTAGTGAAAGAATTCTTTTTTTGTGTGGTGAATATTCTGGTTGGAATTAGAAATATATTAGGAATGGAACTGTGTTATAAATAGAACACTGCTTATGGTTCATATTTAAAATGTGCACACAAGCAGTTTTTCTTTGTAGCTTTATTGCTTCTAGGTTTTAAATTAGATATACCTTGAAAATAAATGAGATTTTGACGCAAAGGTGATTTTCTCTTTATAAAAATACTTTAAATAAACTTGTCCCCCCACCTCTACTTCATTCCACTGCATTGGATTATTGCATATTCTCTTTTGGTTAGTTTCTTCAAAGCTTCCTTATATTCCATTTACAAATAAACCAAAGAATAAAAGGATTCCAGAAAAATAACATAGACATTGCTATAGTGATATAAATTTGTTTGTGGACTATTCTTTAACTGTAAAGCAGTTTGCTTTACATTTAACATTTCAAATACAGATCTTGGTAGTATGAGGGGAGGAGAAGTAAATTGGAAGATGCTGTGATAGCTAAATCCTCATCTTTTCTAATAGGAAACCAGGAGTTAATCTCTTAACATTGAAAAATCATGAAATAGTCATTTCTTTATCTTATTTAGAAATAAAAAGAGTAAGTGCTTTAAAAAAGTTAAAATAATTGAAAATGGCTACCTCTAAAAATAGGAATAGTGTGGTGAAGGGTGAGGCAGGTTTTCTTGTGTGTCATTTTGGAACTCATCTGATTATTTTTTAAATTATGTGCATGTATAATATAAATAAATATTAAAATGAGTACAGAAAAATCCTAATTTCACAAAACACAGTGCAAATGGATTTAATTTACTAAATATTTATTGGGCTGTATACAAAGCATGATATTCATAGGGAACAATGAGATTAATAAAATCAATCTCTAGGAGAATATAATCTTTTCAGAATAAAGCAAGTATCTAAATCACTGTAGTGGCAGATGAGTCTAAGTGAACCAGACCAAGAGAATACTCTGACTTCCATTGACCATGCCAGCCGCTGAAGCCCCAGTGACTCTGACATTTCAGCATTATCCAAACATAAAACTCTCTATATCATTAACCTAATAGCCCCAACATTGTTTCTGTAGGTGCTATCCAAAGAGAGAATCATAAATTCAATCATTTCTGCCATATGCATATATATGTATATATATGTATATGTATGGGTGTATATATACCAATATATATGTACGTAAAGTATCAGGAGTTTTACATGTGGACGTCATATGGTATATGTTATATACATATATATGTGAGTGTATATACACAAACACACAGATATACACATATTCACCTGAATTTTAAGTTTTTCTTACTTGGAAAATGTAGGAAGAGTTTCCAACAAATGCCAAATAAAGACTGCTTTAAATGAAAATTAACATGAGGACCTTTGTGTAAATATAACCATCTTAAACTATTGACTTCTGCTATCATGCTGTCACTGTCCCAGTTCCTATGGGAATGTAAATTAGAAGACTACAACTTTCATTTAATCTTATTTAAAATTCAGAGAAACTTCAGGTCACAAAAGTGTTTGATGAGAAGTCCTGAGAGGAAATAATTTTTTGATGTAGTTACTATGAGAATGCAAAAGCACTGTCTTGGTTATTATATTTTCAGTAAGATCAGGAATTCTGGTGAGCCAGGAGTACAATAGAGTATAGGGAGCACTCTACAGATACTGGGGCAAAGGCATTAAATCTATGCATCCTATGTTCCCCGATATTATAAATTCCAGCTCTTTAATGTTTAACTACAAAATTGCTTTTGTATAATCCCATTGTAGACTCTTATATATTAGGGAAATTTTTTAAAATATATTTTTTATTTTTTTAAAAGCTATTTAGAATACATAAATGTTACATACAAAATATTGGGGATTCCCATATGCCCCGCTCCCTACCCCTGCCACATTTTCCTACATTAACAACATCCATCGTTAGGTGGTATATTCATTACAATTGATGAACACATTTTGGAGCATTTCCACTAAGCATGGATTATAGTTTACATTGTAGTTTACACTCTCTCCCGCACAATTTTGTAGGTTATGGCAAGATATATAATGGTCTGTATCTGTCATTGCAGTGTCATTTGGGACAATTCTCATGTCCCCAAAATGCCCCCATATTACTTTCCTTCTCCCTGCCCTCAGAACCTCTAGTGGCCACTGCCTCCACATCAAAGATAAAAGTTCTTACATTGCTAGAATCACAATAAGTCTAAAGTAGAATACCAGTAGGTCTACTTTAGTCCATAGTTCATTCCCCAGTCCTGAGGATTCTGGGATGGTGATGCCCACACCACCTCTAATTGAGACGGAACTTCAATCCCATAGGGCAAATGGATGGGGCTCTCATGCTTGCAGTGGTAGACTCTCTCTGTTCCATTTAGATGGTCATTGTCCATCATCATCTCCTTGTTACTTGTCCTGGGTAAGTCCAATGAATTGGAGAGTAGGTGTTGCAACTCTGTTGAGATTCAGGACTCAGCTGGCACATGGACAGCCTAAAGATTTAAGCCTCTTGGATGTACACGTATCAACTCAAGTACTAACTATAGGTTCAAATAGAAGGGGCAGAAGAGCCATGTGTAGGGAAACCACAACTGAATCCAACTCTGTCACACTGGGGATCATAAATTTCAAAGTAGGGCCCACTGGCAAGGCACCAAACTCCTGAGCTATCTGCTCTGACTATATTGTCTGGATGTCTCCAGAGCCCTCAGGAGCCCTGCTATTTGAGGTAGTATTTACTTTGGCAGTCAAAGAGATCCTGCTGAGACATGCATAAGCGTAACCTCTGGATTGACCTTCCGACTCACTTTGAAGTCTCTTAGCCATATAAACTCATTTGTCTTTAACTTTTCCCCCTTGGTCAAGGTCTTTCTCCAGTTGCATTGCTAGTTGGTGCTTGGTAGTAATCCTTCGGTACCAGGGAGGCTCATCCGTGGGAGTCATGTGCCACGCTGGGGGGAGGTAATGTATTTATATACTGAGTTTGGCTTAGAGAGAGGCCACCTTTGAACAAGGAGGCTCTCAGGGGGTAACTCTTAGATACCCATATTAGGGAAATTGACCATTTATATGTTACAGGCTCTGAGAAGCTGGTTAGAGAAGCTCTATGTGTATGGACTTGGCTTGGTAGTGGGTGGGCTTCTGTAGAAAGTGACTAGGCATACAAAGTGACTCAGAAATATAACTCTGGTCATATTTCTTGGGGTGTTGTGAAATGTCAGTATCTAGAGGTTTTTCCTCTAGGAATGTTTAATTACTGGAAAAGACTAGCCCTTTAGTCTTCTGCAAGAGCAGCGTATGCCTGGTTTTGGTAATCTGGGAACATGATGGAGAATAGGTTTTCATGTTGAATATGCAGACAGTCGTTCAGTCCTGTTTTGAGTTTTTGTTTTGTTTTGTTTTGTTTTTTTGAGGTACTGGGGGCCGGGGATTGAACCCAGGACCTCGTATGTGGGAAGCCAGCGCTCAACCACTGAACCACATCAGCTTCCTTGAGTTGGTTTTTTTTTTTGATTGTTTTGCTTGTTGTTTGTTTTTTCAGGAGGAACAGGAAACCTAACCCGGGACTTCCTTCCCGGGAGGCAGGTGCTCAACTGCTTGAGCCATAGCCGCTCCCTCAGTCCTGCTTTCAGCTCTGCACTGATATTCTCATGTTTGGCTCCTATCAGGTACCATGGTACCACAGAATTGGGCTACTGAAATGGGGGTGTGTCCTTTCTTGTATTTGCTCAGAAGAGAGGAGGAAATCTGGGGGCGGGCAGGTTCCAGTGGCTCTGTATATAGATTTTCAGTCATTTTTCCAGTTTTCAGTCCCACCCACACTTTCTATGGTAACTGATATCTCCCAATCCAGAGCCTCTTTGGGGATTGGGCATTTAAGCTTCTTCTAAGCATATTTCCCTGCAAGTATTGAGGTTGAGTTCTCTGCTCTGCTTTTTAAAGTCAGTTACCACACCTCCATCTGCATTAAAAAAAAATCCCTTATCTACTGATGTGTCTTTTAGTCATACCCTTTGTCCTTTTGGATTTATAAGTTTTGTTTAAAAATCCCTTTGCAGTCATTTCACATGTGATTTTGGGATGAAATGTTTATAGTCAGTCTGGCCTGTTTAACCAGAAATCTGGGAATCATTTTCATTTTTAACACTGTCTTTCTAGTGCCTGGCACATAGTAGATCCTTAAATAAATAGCTGATGAATCAATAATTGAATGAATTTTATTAGAATTTTTGTAATAATGGGAGTCTTTGATTGCAGAAAAATTATTATCCATATGTATGCATGTATAACAACCTGGAGAGCATCTTTTAAGTTACGGTTTTGTTTTAATTCCATTCCATTTTATGTTTTCCTCTCTTAACCATGGTCAAGAAAGCTAAGTGTTTTGTATTACTTCAGGGTGGATATATGCTTGTTTATTTGGTGAAGCACAATTATAGCTGTTATTTTAGGTTTAATGTACACATTTGTGTATAATTATTCTCTAGAGGTAGACATTGAGGCTGATTTTTGTAGCAAGCAAAGTCTTTACTCTTAATTTTTTGTATATTTAGGGTAGTTTTAAAAAGACCGATAGTGATTATGGGGTAAAGCCTTCCAGCTACTACTACCCCCTCCCCATTGACCCCTTTGTGGTTACCAAAGTTTGAGATCTACTGGCTTAGTGTTGCATTTTATCCAGGAGTGTTTTACATTGTAAAGTAAATACCTAAAGATGGATAAAATTTAGCAGGTACAAAGAAATTAAGCTATAAAGTTGAGAACAAGTAGGAAAGTTGATATTTTGAACAAAGAAATCAGTTTTCTCCTTATTCGTAAATTCAGCTGTGGACAAGAGAGTGGGGATTGTAGAGAGAGACAAGTATGGGAGAGAGCCCGAGATTTATCCAAAGTTGCTGGATCCTGAATCTCAACAGGTACAATGTCATCCTCCTGCCCTGCTCCATACCCTAAGAAATGAATAAATGAACTTTTGGCAATTATCTCTAAAACCAGTAATTAATTCTACATCCAAATAGTGAGTAAATTACAATGCTGTTTTAAGCTTCTCTGTTTAAAATTTTCTAATCTTTAGGGATTTATTTAAGGAATCTACTCAGAAATTCAGAGAGCTCTTTCTAACTGAAGGGGTTACTTTGGTAAAGAACCATAGAAGCAAGAACCCACTTCACAAAAGTAGATAGGAAATTAATAGATTAGGAAAGCCCCTTCCAGATAACTCTAGGGTTGCAGAAATTAGTAAGAAGATGGCAGTGGTAAGGGTGAGAGAAAGGTGATAAACTTTTTGGAGCAAGGTAACTAAAATATTTTTAAGTTTTCTGGAATAGATTCTTCATACCTGAATATTTTTCTAGCAGTCCCCTCCAGCATCCCTGTCTTTTTATTTGGTCCTCAGCTTCTGTCAATCTTGCTAACACAAGATAAGGTAGGTTTTAAGTAAGAAAACATTGAGAAGATAGAAGTATATCAGAAAAGAAAGGATGGAGGTGGGTGGGCTTAGAAGAGAAGAGAGGACATGTAAAGCAAAGAGGGATTTAGAAAAAGAATAGGAAGGAAATCTAGAAATTATGACCTAGACTTTACATGTAATTTTTCTTCTCCTGAATGGTCTCTCTAGTATGGTTAGTTGTAGAATTTCTGAGAAGAAAATACTTAAAGAAGAAAGAAGAAAGGATAATAGCTCAGGCTTTTATTGAAAATAACCTGGTACCTACTTAAAAGATTTGTTAGAATTAAAATGTATTTATAGTATGTTAAAAAGTATACTCTGAGTTCAGGGTTCTTTACCAATGAGTTTCATGTTAATATAAAAATGGAATATCAGCTTCCATCAAAGAGCCCTTTGAAAAAAATAGTCCTCTCAAAGGAACTGATAATAAAGTCTGGGATTTTAATAGTAACTGGAGAAAGACCATAATGCTACTGAAAAAAAAAAATATATATATATATATTTACAACCAGGTTATAAATTTTACCTTTGGGATGGAAATACATTTTGAGATTCTTTTCACTTTCATTTTACATATGAATGCCATAAAATTTTCATAAGGGTTGACTAAAACAGAACAAAACAAAATACCCCCACAATATTTTAGGATTGACTTCCCTAGAGACTAAGGTATTTTTAAAGGGTTAAAAGGAGCAAAACTTGGTCCTCAATGATGAAAGGTAAGAGGTCAGATGTTATTTATGAAGTTCATTTCTCATTTCCTTTTTGTGTTTTGGGCTTGTTCTCAGGCAAAAGAACTCCTTTGGAAGATGGAACGCTTTGTCCGTTTTCCAGCATGTGTTTCCCAGCCCATCAATGGAACATGATACTGCTGCTCTGTGTTGAAATGCTTGAAGAGCACCTGCATCTCTGCCTGCGCCTTCCATCCTACCGAAACCATGGTCTTCTCCGCAGTGTTGACTGCGTCCCATACTGGGGCATCCAACACCACGTTTGTAGTCTATGAGAATACCTACATGAATATTACGGTTCCTCCACTATTCCAGCATCCTGGCATTGATCCGCCTCTTAGACATTCCTTTGAAACCATGGCTCCCACTGGGATGAGTTCTTTGACAGTGAATAGCACAACTGTGCCCTCAACACCAGCAGATTTTAAGAGCCTAAACTTGCCTCTCCAGATCATTCTTTCTGCTATAATGATATTTATTCTGTTTGTGTCTTTTCTTGGGAACTTGGTTGTTTGCCTCATGGTTTACCAAAAAGCTGCCATGCGATCTGCAATTAACATCCTCCTTGCCAGCCTGGCATTTGCAGACATGTTGCTTGCAGTGCTGAACATGCCTTTTGCCCTAGTCACTATTCTTACTACAAGGTGGATTTTTGGGAAATTCTTCTGTAGGGTATCTGCTATGTTTTTCTGGCTGTTTGTGATAGAGGGAGTAGCCATTTTGCTTATCATTAGTATTGATAGGTTCCTTATTATAGTCCAGAGGCAGGATAAACTAAATCCATATAGGGCTAAGGTTCTGATTGCTGTTTCTTGGGCAACTTCCTTTTGTGTAGCTTTTCCTTTGGCTGTAGGAAACCCTGACCTGCAGATACCTTCCAGAGCTCCCCAGTGTGTCTTTGGGTACACAACCAATCCTGGTTACCAGGCTTATGTGATCTTGATTTCTCTCATTTCTTTCTTCATACCCTTCCTAGTGATACTGTATTCGTTTATGGGCATACTCAACACCCTTCGGCACAATGCCTTGAGGATCCATAGCTACCCTGAGGGAATATGCCTCAGGCAGGCCAGCAAACTGGGTCTCATGAGTCTACAGAGACCCTTCCAGATGAGCATTGACATGGGCTTTAAAACACGTGCCTTCACCACCATTTTGATTCTCTTTGCAGTCTTCATTGTCTGCTGGGCCCCATTCACCACGTACAGCCTTGTGGCAACATTCAGTCAGCACTTTTACTATAAGCACAACTTTTTTGAGATTAGCACCTGGCTACTCTGGCTCTGCTACCTCAAGTCTGCGTTGAACCCATTGATTTATTACTGGAGGATTAAGAAATTCCACGACGCCTGCCTGGACATGATGCCTAAGTCCTTCAAGTTTTTGCCGCGGCTTCCAGGTCATACAAGGAGACGGATCCGCCCCAGTGCTGTCTATGTGTGTGGGGAACATCGGACGGTGGTGTGAATATTGGGACTGTCTGACATTTTGTCTGATGGTTGATCTTTATCTGACTTTGAATTTTCTTTCCTATGGCTTCCTCACATACACTTTATTGTTTTTGGTAGGGTTGATATGTGCGTGTGCAGCGTGAAAAACGAATGATAATTAGTGTGTGAGTAAAGAATGGTAATTAGTTATAATTCTGTTACCAAGGATACACAATAGGAAAATGACCACAAATGTTACCTCCAGGGTTCAAAAGAAATCCTTGATTTAGGGTTGGGAGATGGTTTTTTTTTTTTAATTGATTTTATTTTTCTAATAGGAATCAGGATTGTGCTTTATTGAACCTACAGTTGCATTGAATTAATTGTAGGTGTTTTGTATGCTGCTAAAGTATGCTTAGTTGAGTTTATCAATCCTTTTTTTTGTTTGTTTTTTTATCCTTTTTTTTCTGGAAGAAATTGCTGCTTTTTTGCCATCAAATTGGAGCCAAAACCTCATATATCTCAATAGATAAATATTTAGTTTTACTTAAAAAAAATAACGCAAGAGGTCAGTGACATTTTAAAGGTCATTAATATTTACTTTGGTGCACTTTAAGAAACAATGTACAAACTCAGTCCTGTTTTTTTCAGAATTGTTTTTATACATGACACGTGCTTTAGGAAACATGCATTATCATTTTTAGGAAGATAGTTTTTTTTAAAAATGCATGTACAGTTTTAAAGAAGAGAACATAAAAATGTGGAAATTTTACTAAGCACAATAGCAACTGTTTTTAGAGCAATAGGGCAAAATTGAGGCAGCAAAGCACCCTTGCAAATCTAAAAGGGGAATGGAGTAAGGGGGTGGCTGTTGCAGGTTGTGGTGGTTCTTTTCACTCAAGGATGCTCATTGAGTGTAGTGGGGAGAAGGGGCTAGCATTTTTTGGACACCTGCCATGTGCTAGGCATTGCTCATCATTTTATTCTCACAGCCGCCTTTGAGGTAGTTATTATTTTTTCCTCTTTTAAAGATGAACAGAGAAAGTCTCAGAGAGGTTAAAATCTACCCACGGTTAGCTGGAATCCAAAAATCTGTCAGATTCCTGAGACTGTGCTGTTCCACTGTGCCACACAGACACTTCATTCAAGTTTTGATTTTTCACAGGTGAGGGAACTCTGTGTGTCCTTTAATTTTTCCAGACTAAAACCTTCTTTTTTATATTAAAATAGCTTTATTGTTTTTATTTACCAAAAGAATTATGAAAGCATTTCAGAGTCTGGAAAATAGAAGAGAACAAATAAAATCTCTCACAACTGCACCACCCTTTTAAAGTGGAAACTTAAAAGTTTTAGGTAAATTAGGCTATAAGGGAATAGGATGACTTTTTGATTCACAAAACAAGTGATCGACAGTTATTGAGAAGTTCAGTCCAACAGTATGTAGGTCTTGGCCTTATGGGTTTGGGTGTCTTAATAGGCCAGCTGTGTTTCTAAATATGCTGAACAGAACAACATTGATGCCCCAAATAGCAGAGCTGGAGTTTGTGAATATGCTCAGAGGTGTGGCTCTTACTAATAAGGGAAGTTAAGCCATGGTCTGAGCCAGAGCAAACTTTAATAGGGCAGGTCTGAGGTTTCAAATTATTTTTCTCTTACTGATGATCTGCCCTTGGTGCATCCAGGGTCTCTGGTCAGCTTCTCTTTGTAACCACTGGCACACATCATAAAACAGCCCACAGAGATGGGGCTGTGGGACCAGGTAGGACCATAGGAGCTAAAAGTGCACCTTGTGGTGAGTTCACCATGAATACTGTTTGGATTTATAGCATCTCTTCAGAATTGTAATGCTTTGTAAACCGATGGAAAAAGGGGCCTCTGTTTCTCCCGTGGTAAAATCAGAGTTGGAGTAGATGAATCCCTGAGGTCCTGTCCAGCTCTCCTGTGCTTTCCTCCTTAGAAGAGGGTAGAGTTTTGAAGAACCCAGCTGACTGCAGCATCACTCCTTGGTCTCCAGTATTATTTCTTTACATTTCATTTCATTAACTGTTTCTCAAAACCGAATGTTACAGTATCAGGAGTTAGGATTTGGAGGGTTGGTGACATGAAAAACCAGGAAAAACCTGCTCTTAAGGCAGTTGTGATGGTGTTGGAACTCATTGTCTAGTTAAAGAATTCTTTTGGGACTCAAGCATATTAATCAGCATGTTTTGGGATCATCTTCAGATGATAGTTCACCTACCTCTTTAATTTCTAATTTATATTATTCACAGGTACAATTGTTATTGTCCATAGGGACCTTATGAACATAAACACTGTTGTGCATACCGGTAGCAATCACATTGAAATGTATCATGCTTTCCATTATCAATATAAAATTGATTTCAAGCAGATACTAATACGTAGATTTGAAATAAGACTTTCTGTAAGGAAAGTCAGCATGATCTGTATTCATCTTGCATATTGGGGGTAGACCTTAAGACTCCTTTTGTGGTTGGAGTTGAAACTAGTTGTTTTTTTGTAATTGTTCTTTTTTATGAGCATTGCTTAGGTACTTTTGTGCTACTTAGTAGGCAGTGCATCATTTGGTGAGAGCTCTGGACTGCCTGCTGAGATGCTCGGTGTTTGTGAAAGAAGACCATGTGGGGCCTTTCTGAGAATTCAGCAACAACACCGAACAGCTGTTCTTATTACACTGGATAATCTTGATCAGATGAGTTTACAAATCGTTTTGAATATTTTTATTATGTATACATTTTGAGAGCTTTAAAGAAATTACTTTGGTGCACCTTTGACAGTTTAGGTGCACAATCTTTAGATGTTGCCTATTTTTCTTGAGAGAAAAAAATACCACTGCTAATTATCACTGCTGACATAATCAGAATTTTTTTTTTTCTTCTGGCTAATAAGGAAGAATCATGAAAGAGATAATGGAATATTTGTGGTCAAACAAAAAGGGTCGAAAGAAATCCCAAATATTGGGAATAGTGAATTTTAAAACTTTAATAAGTATAAGTATCCCCAGGGGCACTTGTTAATAATACAGATTTCTGGGCTCCCAGGGTTTTTAGTTTCTTGGCTGCTAAAACAAATACCATACAATGGTTTGGTTTAATAACAAGAATTTTTGGGTCACAGTTTCAGAGGCCAGAATCCTTGCTTCTTCCTAGAGTTGATCTCTTCAGTCTGCCTGGCATTCCTTAGGTTCCTTGGCTTTTCTGTCACATGGCAATGCACATAGCAGTATCCTTTCCTTTCTGTTCTGGGTTCCATTGACTTCCAGGTTGGAAGCTGCTCCTGTGCTTCCCTCTCTGTCTAAATTTCATTCTGTTTATAAAGGTCTCCAGTAATCTAGATTAAAGAGCAACCTAATTCAGTTAGGCCTTAACTGAAGCAACATTTGAAAGATGGTCAACCCCACAGGTCTAGGGGTTGGGACCTGAAATACCTTTTATGGAGGATGTGAGTCATTCCCCACAGAGTCTGTGGTTGAGCCAGGGATGCACATGTTTGTTGTTTTAAGTACTCTGCCTGATTCTGGTTCAGGTAGTCCCTGGGACACATGTCAAGAAATACCCTTGAATATCCATTTAAATATTGTCTGTTTTAACTTAACTGGTTTATTTCGCTTTGGAAGCGATTATCTTCTGATGCATGGTTAATCCACATTGAGAGGAAAATCTGTGTATCATTGTGCCTAATTTGCTGCCAAGTGTATTAGGGCTGGATTTTACCAGTGTTAGCTTTACCTTCTTTCAACTGGCAAATTTCTGATAAACCGTATAGTTTCATAATAGAGCAAAAAGAGTGACTTAAAATCTGAAAGTCATAACTTTCAGGAGTCTAATTACTCTAATATTTTCTTTTCTCCTAGAGAGATGTCTTTATTGTATGTAACCTCCTGAAATGCGTGTGTGGAGAATGTAAAGATTCATCTAATTCTTTTTGCTCTGCTTATACCAGTCATGTTCAATGGAAGCATGAGTAAAATAAAATGACTTTTAAATCTGTATATTTCTATTGTTGACCTAGAGATTTAATTTAATTTTTTCTTGATCTTTCTTTTTGCTTACATGAAAAATATTTATGTATATATGAAAGAAAAATTTTCACTTGCTTGACATTTTATTCTACCATGATTTTTAGTTTAAGTTTAAAGTACTACTAAATTCAAATTCATTTTCACAACCATAGTCCTGCTAAACTGCCTTCATCGAAAACTCAGTTTTTATAATAAACAAAAATATCAAAGCACATGTTTGTTATTGCAAGCAAATTGTAATAAATTTCTTAAATATTATAACTGTTATTACTAGTCCTTTGTAATTAAAATCAATTTATTTTACAGTAGTACCTGACCTGAATGGGAAAAAAAGAATCTTGAGTTTTGGGTTGTAATATTTAAATTTCAAAAGTGTGGTTATTTATGCATATTCTTACTACAACCAGGAAAAAAGCTCCCAATAAGATAGTGAATTAATGTTTAAACATTTCTAAAGTGGACTTTCTTCCTTCCCTCCACCTCTTCCTCCCTCCCTCCCTCCCTCCCTCCCTTCCTCTGTCTCTCTCTCTCTTTTTTTCATTACATCTTACCTTAGAAAAGTTTGTCATAAATAATACTTTCTGGTAAATTAAAATGTGAGTTTAATTTCAAATCCTGCTTTCTTTGGATTCTTATTTTCAGGTTAGTGCTTAAAGCCTGTATAATTAATTCTCAGTGTAGTTAAAGTTGAAATGAAACTTAGCAAAAGACTATTTGTATTAAGAAACAATTTTAAGACATTCTGTCTAGGAGAGTTATGATAAATTTTACTGCTGATACATTTAAGATTAGATTGCCACAATGTCCTATTTTGATGAAATGGTTTCATACTGCACTTCCATTTCTAAAATCTAAGGCCTTAAATCCACTTATAAATCCATAGGAAACATCTTTTATTTGTATACAAGGGTTTCAGCTTTTACCAATTAGACATGAAATTTTTTTTTTTCTTCTTCCTTCCCATATGTATGCAGTAACTAAATATATTTCTTCTTTGTTTTAAGTTACAAAAGGTTGATTTACAAAGAAAGTTGTCCTTGAATCCATATTTGATGTTTCCTTCTGAAATGTAAAGGTAAGAAAGATAAAGGAAAATAGAGCAATGTGTTGAATTGAATGCACTTTCATATCTACCATGAAAATAATGAACCCCATTCAACTCATCCATAATAAAGAGAACAATTATGGAGCAATTTAAGCCTTAAATATTAAAGTACAGTCAACCAGATTTAATGCAAAAAGAAAAAGTAAAATTTCATGGCTGTATCAGTAAGAGTTTAGTCAGAGAAGCAGAACCAGTAGGAGATATATATGTTAAAGAAATTTATTGCAAAGATTTGGCTTATGTGATTGTGGGGGCTGGCTAGACACATCTGAAATCCTTAGGATAGGCCATCAGTAAGGAGAGGCTAGAACTCAGAACACAGGCTGAAACTGCTGTGCACAAATGGAATTTCTTCTTCATCAGGGAAGCCTCACCTCTGCTTTTAAGGCCTTTCAACTGATTGAATCAGGCCCGCCGAGATTATCTATAATCTCCCTTACTAAAAGTGGACTGATTATGGACTTTTAGCACATCTTGGAAATACTTGCCCAGCTAGCCCTTGAAGCAGGCTCACTGCTGCATCCCCAGTGTGGAGCTCAGTGCTGGTCTTTGGTAGGTACTCAGTTGATATTGTTAAGAAACTCTTGTTTTGGTAAACAATAGCTGGAGAAGACCAGCTTGTGGGCATTAAGAGGACATCAGTGTTTGGGAATCAAAATGAGGTGGTTATCTTTATACATAAGCTAACCCAGTGGGACTTCTCTGTCAATAAATACCTATTCGTATTATATATAAATATAGTAACAATCCATCCACTTGGAATTCGAGATAAATAGGGACTGGTTGGTACACAGTTAATTTATCTAAATAAGATTAAACAAATTAATAGTATAAGTAGTGTCAGTGTTTAGCTATCAAAGATGATAGTTAAGCCAAAGCACTGAGCTGGATGTCAGGGGTCCTTGCACCAGCTCTGACACTTCTGTTGTGTCTCTAGACCACTTCCAGCCAGACATAAAATGACAGTGCTTTAAGACAATCATCAACTCATGATTGGAATATGTTTTAGTTTGCCAAATGGCTGCAGATGCAAAGTACCAGAAAATGGGTTGGCTTTTATAAAGGAGATCTATTTGGGGGTAAAAGCTTACAGTTCCAAAGCCATGAAAAGTCTAAACTGAGGTATCATAAGAGGTGCTTTCTCACCAACGTCAGCTACTGTAGATTGCTTTGTCCTGGCATGCGGCAAAGCACTGGCCACCGATCTCGGCCGAGGTCTCAGCCTTCCCTTTTGGGCTCACTGTCTCTCAGAGCCCGGCTCCCATAGCTCAGCTGTGAGAAACCAGGCATAGGGCTTGTCTCTTTCCCGGCCTCCTTTATCAATCTCGGCTGCTGCGCTTTCTTCCTGAGTTCAGCTGTAAGCTATCAGGCATATAGCAGAGTTTGTCTCCTCTTGAGTTGCTCCATGGGCACAGCCTCTGGGAGCTTTGTACTTAAGCGATCCTCTAGTCCTCTCTCACATGGCAGGATAAAAAATGGTGGCTTCCCTTTCCTGTGTGTGTCTCTCTCTGTGTGTCTGTTTTTATCAGACCCAGCAAGAGGGTGGAGACTCAACTTGAGTCATGCGGCACTGGCATAATCCTGTCAAAAGGGTCTCACACCTACAGGAATTAGTTCTCTTTCTGGTATTCATAAAAGAATTTCAAACTGCCACAGTATAATAATTAGATTTCTAATTCAATTGAAACATTTGCACACACAAAAAATCTGTACCAAAAAATTCTGTTGCTGTAGTTTGTTATTGTGTATTTTTGAAAATTATGAAACGGAATATTTTAAAATTGTGTTATTTATCTTATTGACCACCTGTTCTGTAATAGTACCTCTATTGAAAGATTTAAAATACATTATATGAGGAAACAAATGAGGAAATAGTTTTGGAGCAATTATATGACTTACCCAAATTCTCACAGCAATTAGGAAACAGAGCTGGGATTCAAACCCAGCTCACCAGCTCCCAACTTCAGAGCTCTTTTCCACCTTACCTGGAGTCAGTGAGATGTTACTGTCAGAGAGTAAAACGGGCTGGATGGTGAAGCTGCAAGGTTTAGAAAAGCCAGTAATCAAGGAAGCAGAGGCCAGATACATGAGCCTGAAAAGTATCTTAATATAATGAGTATTTTTAATAGTAGAAAGAAGAAATAATGGAATTTTGAAAACATTTTTAAGAAAATGAAAATTCTTATGAGTTCTTCACTCAAGCTGAACTACTAAGAAAAAGCTGTGCTCATGGAAAAAGGCATATGAGCAGGTCACTGTGATGTGGCCAGGAATTGCTGCTTTCCAGAGCGTGACCAACAGTTTGTTCTCCTCAGTCTGGACTTAAACCTCTGAGGGGTCGTATGCTGGGTCTATACAGCCCACTTGTTCTGTGAAGTATTGCTATCTCTTCTCTCCCCTTTGGACTGGTATTGGAAGAACTTTTCCTTCATGGATGCTGGGGACTCCTTGAGAAGCTGTCAGTAGCCAAAGAAGTCCTTTCTGCTCTCACCTCCTCTTCCTGGACCCGTTTAATGAGCAAAGTAAATAGATACCACCCCACATGGCTCAAAGACATCTCTCTCTGACAAGAAGAAATAGATTTTTCTTGTATGACTTCCCCAAAGGTATTCATAGTCTCAAAAGCTATGATTAACTTTGATTGCAAGATATCACAGTAGTTTTTTTTTTTT
>JAQZBX010059347.1:0-17539 GCA_029593785.1 Cabassous unicinctus | reverse complement strand
CTGATTGATGCAGATGTAATCAGCCATCCATGCAGTAAACTCACTGGTGATTGAAGTCCATAAATGCTCTTGTATTACAATTAGCCCAGTGCTTGCTGGAACAAACACCTGGACACAATTACCTGGCCAAGTTGACACATTAGCCTAACCATCACAGTCCACCCCTTGTCAACTCGGCAATCATACACATTACCCTAAACCATACTTAGTCTCTAAGTAAAAACAATAACAGACAAGCATACATATATATTTCCACCTAACAATTTTCAACTCCCCTGCGTACAACTGGAAACGCATTAATTCCCCACAGAACAGGGTGCAAGTCCTTGGGTAATAGTCACTCTTAAACTTGACATCCTTAAATATTGTGACGTGGAATTAATACAACTTTTCATATGATAGGGGAAAAGGTTGGTTAAGAAAACAAAGAAATTCGTTTTGTGTACATATACAATCATACTCATAACGAAACAAGGAAGGAGGGTTCATGACTATTACAGTCCTCGTTTCTGTAACTGGTCACGTGGTCGAAGTTCATATTTATCACTACCTTCTTCCACTACCCATTCCATGTTCCCATTACCTTCAGCAAGCACTTCAGCTGGCCGTGGTTCTTTGCCTGGTGGGGTGACCCAAACTTTCATTCCCGAAGATTCTGGGCCATTGTTAGTCCTGCTTGAATTGGTTTGTTGCAATTTTCCATTGACTTTAATCACAGGCATGGCAGTACTAGGAGATGCTCTAGAGGATCTCCTGCATTCCAGGCAAACTCTTCTTTACCCCCATTATGTAGATGTAGTCCTATTTCCCCTTGATAGTCAGGAGCAATCACCCCAGCCAATACAGTAATTCCCTTCTTTGCCTGTTGATTCACAGGTAAGAGGAGACCAAAGTGGCCAGATGGCAGTCTTAACTTCCAGTTCAATGGAATCATTGTTATGTTCCCTGGTGGCAGCACTCCTCCTTTTGGGACTAAAACCTGTAGACCAGCAGAGCTTAAGGTTGCAGGGATAGGAAGCAAAAATTTTCCTAGTGGGTCACTAGGGGTAATAGTGACTGGTGCCACCCCCATTTCCACCCCTTGATTCCTGGACTCATGAATCCTGGCTATGGGTTTGCATTTCTGGCACGCAATGCTTCTTCCAAAACTACCATCCGTGGACTTACCGAATATCTTATCTACCGCCATGGCATTCCACACAGCATTGCTTCTGATCAAGGAACCCATTTCACAGCAAATGATGTGCGGGAATGGGCACATGCCCAT
This sequence comes from Cabassous unicinctus, assembly GCA_029593785.1. Lineage (NCBI taxonomy): Eukaryota > Metazoa > Chordata > Mammalia > Cingulata > Chlamyphoridae > Cabassous > Cabassous unicinctus. Next base: position 16,272 of record JAQZBX010059347.1, on the reverse strand, counting down.
GGAATGCACTGGTCTTACCATGTTCCCCATCACCCTGAAGCAGCTGGATTAATAGAACAGTGGAATGGCCTTTGGAAGACTCAATTACAGTGCCAACAGGTGGCAATACCTTGCAGGGCTGGGGCAATGTTCTCCAGGAGGCTGTGTATGCTCTGAATCAGCGTCCTCTCTGGGTGCTGTTTCTATGTTTAAGACTCTGTTCCTCAAGAATCACTCCCGGTACCAAGCTGTATAAGTCAGGGTTCTCTCGGGAAACAGAATCAACAGGAGATATCTGTCAATAATATGAAATTTTAAAAGAGTCTCTCACACGACCATGGGGATGCACAAGTCCAGGTTCCGCAAGCAGGCTGCAAACCAGGGGCTCCGATGAAAGTCTGATGAAAGGTCCTTGATGAGCTTCTGGAAGAAGTTGCCTGTCAACGACAAGCTGGGAAATTCTCTCTGAATGTTGAAATCACTTCCCCTTTTAAGGCATTCAACTGATCGGATGAAAGCATCATCCATTGATGATGTAATCTCCCTGATTGATGCAGATGTAATCAGCCATCCAAGCAGTAAACTCACTGGTGATTGAAGTCCATAAATGCTCTTGTATTACAATTAGCCCAGTGCTTGCTGGAACAAACACCTGGACACAATTATCTGGCCGAGTTGACACATTAGCCTAACCATCACATCAAGCAAGCAGGAAGGACTGTATCTCCAACAAGGAGTAACTCCTAGAATACCAAGAGTTCAGAGAAATCTTAGGGCTCAAGGTACTCAGGCACATCTACATAGATATCTCCATCCCTAATCTTAGAATCCTACTCCTTTCCAATAGGGACTTGACTTTGGCATAGGAGACTTGCCTTGGCTGAGAATTTAGCCATCTCTAAACTTCAGTCACTCTTACAGTTATATCTTGTGTCTGGTCTTTAACTCTGTCATCGCTCAAGCAGCAATAAAGGTCTCTTTACAACCTGCCAGGGACACTTTCTGACTCTCATACTTTAATTTGAGTTAGTGATTGATTTCCCTGAGCATGAAGGGCATCGGGAACAGGCACTCAATTCACAGTCTTCATAATACTATTGCTTCTGAATGTCTCAAATGACAGATATATTACACAAGCCATTGGATTGCCTTCCACCTGTGTCCTGCGTCAGCTCACCACAAGTACAAGGTTTAACATTTGCACTGTTACTCATCCCATGGACTAGTAATACTTCACCTACCACTAGTGCTAGGGACACATTAGCAGCCACCTAGGAAGTGATCCCACTTCAAAATCCCTTCAGAATCCCTTAGAGTTTGTTTCCTAGGACCCCTCTGCTGGGTCCAACTATCTTATGTAAGGTTCTCTAGAAGCAGAATCCAAAACAGAGATCCAAATTCATGGGTAAAAGGAATCTAGGCAGGGAACCAAAACAGTATCTACCAATTTACCCCCATCTACTAAATATTTCAAACAGGAGCACTGCTTTCCCAGATTGATACTCATTGGATTTGAAATATCTATTTCAATATGAAGATTCTGAAATGGGAGTTTTGCCCATCAGAAACCCACAAAAATATATACAATCATAAAGAGAAATGTACCATTTTCACTCCATGGATTAGGATGAGAAATCCAGATGGTGCTACAAACTCCAAAAAAGTTTAACTGTCATAGATTATCAACAAGGAATCAAGTCTATGAAGGCAGTAATTGATTTTCAAGGAGAAGGTGTGAAATCCAAGTCCTAGTCCAATCAGTCAAACAATTGTGTAACAGAATGCAAATAATTAAGTTAAATATATAAATTAAAAAATAGGGATTCAAAATAAAGCACACCTACTAATTCATGCTTAAATCATCTCATAATTAATTATATCAGAAAATAGATGTATTCTATAAATTCTAAAGAAGAAATCAAGAAGTGCTTTTAAAGACATTTTTGCTCAGATTTCTTTGCTTGGATTCATAGAGCTCCAGTCTGGTTTCCAATCTGTCACAAGATAAGGTACCTAATTGACTGCAATTTCAGAATTGGTGGAAAACAGAAATAGTCCAAAGGCCAATAATAGAGTTGAAATGCCTTTCTTCTTTACCAAAAACTAGGTTTGCATCCAAAGATACAGACTTAAAAATGCATTATTTATTTAGCACTGTGCCTAGGGAAGCCAGGCTCTGTTCTGGAGTTTTCTTGCTTTCTGTTATAAAGAAGACATTCTGCTTTACAAGCATACTTTCTACATAATAGGCTTGCTATTTCCATTTAAAGTGTTTAGACATTTTTCTTAGAGGGCAAAACAGGAGTTGCATAGTAGAGCATTCTGAACATTTCAGTATGGAAATTGTGCAAATAAGGTACAAATTCAGCACAGCTGTTTGCAAATAAATAAACAAATAAAAATGACCTTAAGCAAACATTGATATTTTTGACTTTCAGTTTGCTTCCAAAGATCAGAAATTTCAGGCACAACTCCATCACAGGCCCAGGGTACCCACCATTATCAACATTTTACCTGGTCATATATTAAAAAACAAACACAGAATCTGAGGTTTAAAATATGCAGTAAAAACGGATGTGAGGAAAAGTTTAGAATCTCAAAGAGGAAATGGCAAACAGTAAGTCTTTGATGTTGACAAATGCTTTTCCAGAAAAAGAAATTACTTAGAAATAGTTGGATTTCAATACCCCAATCTCTAAAGCAAAAAATGTAGTATGAAACTATAGACTATCTTGAATATCAGTGAACATGTCCAGTGTTCATTAAAAAATATAAGGGAAAAGCTTTTAAGAGACTCCAGCCTAGAATCACAAGGCTCAGAGCTACAGGGGGACTATAAAAGTTATTTTACAGATAAGGAGGCTCAAAATTGGGATTAAAGGAATTTGAGTAGGGTAGCAATTTCCAAAACTACAGGAACTTAACTTGGACACTTCTTATAACAGTTCATGTCCATAAGATTGTCATAGGTGTTTATTAATAAATTATTTTGGGTAGTAGGTGCCAGGAAAAAATAAAAATTTCTTTGGAACAGAGGAGTTTTCAATCAAATATAAACCTTAAAAACAATCCACAGTAACTGGTGACTCTCCTGTGAACTCTTTATCTGAGTTCTTAAGTACATTTACTAATTCTTTCACCAGAAATACTAGTATCAGTGATCTAGGTATCACTAGAGGAATTTCAAATAAATGTAGAAAATAGTGGTCTATTAAATAAATGGTGTTTGAACAATTGGCTAAATTTGAGGAAAAATTAAGTTATACTCCTTACCAGTTATAAAAACAATCAACTTTTACACTGACCAATAAAAGAGCTAATTTTTAAAATTCTGAATCATAAATAGATATAGGTAATTCTGTTGATATCTATTACTATATTTGAATGGATATATGTCTGATGAGAAGGAAGCATCCATGTAAAAATTTAGGGAAATAATATCTCTACAGAAGGAACAGCAGCTGCAATGCAAAAGCTCTGATAGTGGAATGATCTTGGCATGTTCAAGGTCAAAGAACTCCAATGTGGCCAAACGGAAGAGAGCAAGAAAGAAAGCAGAAGATGAGGTTCCAGAACTAGGAAAGAACAAGACCACATGAGGCCATCAGACCATAGAAAGGAGCCTGGATTTTATTTATTCTAAGTGAATGGAAACTTTAGCTTTAAGCAAGTGGTGACATGATCTGATGTATGCATTAGAAAGATCACTCAGACTTGTGTGGAAAATTAACTAGAGGAGTGCAAAAAGGTAGAACTAATGCAAAGAGAGATGATGGGAACTTTAACTAATGGATTGGTTGTAGGGAATGAAGGAAAGAAAGCAATCCAGAGTGATTCCTGGGCCTGAGCCTGCGGCACTGGGTTGGTGGTGAGTACTATTAACTTTGGAAGTGGGGGCAGTTTTGGAGAAGAGGAGTTTCATCCTATTTTGGTGCATTACCTCAAAGATTTCTATTAGATATCCATGTATTAATGCCCAGTAACCAGTTTAATATCTGAGTAAGGATCCCAGGGAAGAGATTTGGACTGGAAATATAAATTTGAGAATTCATCAGCATAAAGATGTTAATTGAAGCCATGGGACTCAATCAGATCACCTAGGAAAAGAATATAGATAAAGAAAAGGAGAAGACCAAAGTGATATCTCTGAAGGATTCCTATTTTCAGAGGTCTGATAGAGGAGAGGAGTTAGAAACAATACTGAAAAGAGGGGTTCAAAGGGGGAAGGAAAACCAGGTTTACAGCATCACTGAAACCTAAAGAAGAAAACTTTTCAAGGAGGGAGTCACCAACCTAGTCAACTGCTGTTGAAAGTCGACTGGAACAAGAAAAGGGAATTAACAATTGACTCTGGCATGATATAAATCATTGGTGACCTTGATAAGTGTGATAAAAAGCTGCTTCAGTAGAGTGGTTTGGATAAAAGCCCCATTCCAATGAATTTTGGAGAAAAGGAAAATGAGAACAACATGACAGCAAGTATAGTCAACTCTTTCAAATAATTTTGCTATGAAGCAGAGATGAAAAATAGGGCAGTAGCTAGAAGGGGATGACAGCTCAAGGATATTTGTTAATGCATGATAATAAGGCATTTTATATGCTGTAAATAATAATCTGCTAATTATCTGTGCGTCCTCACATACTTTCTCTTATTGCTCATTTAATTATCAAAAGTATCACCATTTTAGAGATGAAGTAACTGAGGCATAGAGAAGTTAATTAATTTTCTCAAGGTCACATTATTAGTAAGTTGCAGAGCCATGATTGAAAACTGGCAATCTGAGCTCTTTACCTCTACACAAGAAAATGCAAGAAAGAAAGCAAATAATTATAGAAAAGTAGTCCCTGAAAAGGTGAGAGGAAGCAGGCTTCAGAGCATAAGCAGAGGGATTGGTCTTATAAACAAAAGCAGATGGAAAACAAAGTAAATGGGATCCAGATACAGGTATTTAGAATTTGTGATGGGAATAAATATTTCTCTTCTGATTGCATTATTAATTGTATAATTAAAAGCAAATAATTTTAAAATATTATTAAGGGGAGCAGATGTAGCTTAATGTTTGAGCACCTGCCTCCCACATACGAGGTCCCAGGTTCAATCCCAGGTACCCTGGAGGGCTCACAGTCCAGTAGGGAAGATAGGTAGGTTACCAAGTGAGTGATTTATGTAAAGTGTTTAGAATGGACCTTGGAATAAGTAGAGAGACACTGTAAGGTTAGATTCTATTAAGCACAATAGCGTTGCTCAATTACTATGTGAGATACATGTACAAAGCAAAGTGTGGACTTAAAAGAAAGAGTGGCCAATTCTACTTTGGGAAAAGTGTGGCAGGGAAGTCTGAAAGACTTGCTAAGATGAATAAATATGGAGTTAATGCTTAAGAGTACCTTGAAAAATGAGTAGGTGTAGTTAAGACCATTGGATCATTGGATAGGGTAGGGAATGCCAAAGAGCATTACATAGGGAACACCTGAGCATCAGGGAGCCCTGAGGGATCAAACCATTTAGTAAACTTAAGGATCCACAAACAAGTCTGTATGGTTGAAGTATAAGTTGCAAGGAGGATCAATGTAAGAAAGAGGGCTGGAGAGATAGGGAAGCAGAGCCTAGGGATAAATATACAAAAGAAAACTATACAAAGAGCCACCTAGTCAGATTTGCATTTCAGAAAGATTTCTCTGGCTGTAATATGGAGGGTGCAAAACTAGAGGCAGGGCTACCAGTTATCAGCATGATGGAAGAAGAGGGTCTGAACTTATGAAATAGCTGTAATAGAAGATAAAGGTAGAGACATATTAAACAGAAAAATGTTTGAGTCTGCAGTATTAAATAAAGGTAAATGAGTTTGAGAATTATGGGTAGTAAAATAAAATATAAAAGAAAAACTAAAAGTACTTTAGAAATGAGCAAATATAAACTATCCCCCCCCAAAAAGGCCTCTGCCAAAAAATAAAACCTGAAGTATAGGGAGAGCATAAAGAAGAGAAATGAAAGAGAAAAAAAGATGGGTCAATTAGAGCCAACCATTCTTAGAGAGATATGAGATGAGAGGAACTACTCCTTATAAAATTTTCATCATAGCAAACCATTTGGAAGGAAATCAACTGGCTTTTGGATTATTAGAGGTTATGACCAAAGAACAGCTGAGTAGGTGCCAAATAAGGTTGACTATTCGACCATATTATTAAATATGAAACTAGAAGTGGAACCTCATGGACAAGTAGGTTAACTGTCAAACTGCTCTGAAAGAGGTCCTGGGTAACAACTGCCAAAGCATTTGAGAAATTCTGAGGAAGTGTAGTTCTGTTGATTCTCCAAAGGATTCCAATCCAGTCAATGTAGATAACAAACTATATCCATAAAACCAAGCATAATGTACTGGTTGGTTTCATTGTAAGGAAGAAACCAAGGTCAGGGGAGAGGAGAACATGCATGCTCCCGATACCCTGAGTAGACTGGCCAGGGATTAAAATGGTCTTAGCAGCATGCATCAGAAATAGAACAAGGAATCAAAATATGAATTCAATTTGTAAATATTGAGCTTGAAAAGCTGGCCAGGCATCAGTCAGATGCATAGATTAAGCCCCAGGAGAAAGGTCTAGAATGGGATGGTTTCTAGTCATCAGGACATGGGTGGTGTTAAGCCTTTCAGAGAGCACCCATGTCCAGCAATACAACAAAAGCAGGCAGAGGAAAAGGAATTAGCAAAGGGAACTAGCAGAAACCATCAGTCCAAAAGACATAAAGTACTGGGGAGGACTGGATTTCAAGGAAACTAATCAATAATGCCAGGGTCAAAGCTGGTTTAGTATTTTAGCTTAATTTAGTCAATGAATGGAAATTATTTTAATAAATACATCACTGTTCACTTAACACAGCTGATACAAAGCAGGCATAATGATCATTTCTAACAAGCACACAAGCAAATTTACTATAACAATAGCATGACCTTCACGGGAGAGCAGCTTTTAGAGACAAATCCTCTCCCTGAACTCTCTCTTCTCTTGCAATTTTCTCCTCTGAACAATTTTGAATCATTAAGAGGCACAGTTTCTAATTAACCTAGTAATACCTCCTAATTGCTATGTATACTCAAGGCAAGACTTTGAAATCTCTCTAGATAGCACAGTCATGAGACTGCAAAAAATTTTAGATAAATACAATATGATTTTTATTAAAAATTTATACCTTCCCTTCTCTAAGCTTAAAGACCCTCTTCACATCACCTAATTTCATTTCTTTTGAGGGAAGTGAAGTGGAGGAAGAAATATTCAGGGTCAACAAGAAAAGCTAATTAGTGAGTTTACCGTTGAAATATTTTGTGCACTAAGCCTCTAGAAAGAGATGCACCATATTTCTTCCTACTTTCAATAACCTGAGAAGCCACACTCAAATGTTGAAGACCCTAAAGTATGTATTCTCATTTGCTGTAATTAAATCAGATTTATTAGACATGGGAAGCATGTTTACTCCAATAAGTATGAAATTTAGACCATTTATGTTTGTTTCCACAGCTTTATATGACCTCTAAACAGAGAGGCTCAAAATATTCTTCTCTCCTTCCTCACAGAGGGTTTTCAAAGTGATAATTTCTCATGCAACAATCTTGTGATTTTCGATAACTATTAGGTTCCCTAGGACATAGGTTCTCAAACTCTTCCCCATTCCCTTCCTGAGGCTTCCTGGAGGATATGACCCAATCCAATGTGAAAAAGTACACTCTAGAACAGGGGTTCTTAACAAGGGGTCCATGAGCTTGAATTGAAATTCAAAAAAAATATTATTCTTGTGGGGACGTGTTGGTGTGGGGGTGATATATTTATTAAACAGTACACAGTATAGTGTGGATTTAGTAAGGGATCTGTGGTTTTCACCTGACAGGCAAAGGGGCCCATGGAATAAAAAAGGTTAAGAACCCCTGCTCTAAAACCAATTCTCAAAGTGCATATTATTTGTACATGTGCCTCCCTATTTCCTTCCCATTTCGAGGTACCTGTGGGACATAATTTCTTAGGAAGGATAGATTGTGGTTAAAAGTGCTCCTGAAAGCATAAGTTCAAACATCTTTTTTCCACTAGGAAAGAGCTCTCTGATATTTATCCAAGTCATTGGGGAACAAGGATAAATTGCATCCCATTATCATTTTACTTCAGCTCCCATCCTCTGCTCCATGCATACTTTGAACCAAGAGCCTGTTGAACAAACCAGACATGAAGGCAAAACAAATGAAAACACCATAAATATCTTTACTTCCTCCAGGCCACATGATTTTATTCATAAACCAAAGTTTCATATTATATCAAAACAAGAATTGCTTTAAAAGGGGATAAAATATTACAAATCACAATAGAGCAAATACCATTTTTTGCAACTTAGCAATACAAACAATGTAATACATATAAATAAGACAAAAACATTCTGCCATATAAATTCTATTACTGGCAGAAAAGAATGATACAACCTTGAAAGCATCCTTGGAAGCTGCAGTATAACTGAATTTGACAGTCTGCACTCAGCATTTATATGCTGTGAAATTGTACATTGGGCTTCTGAGGAATTATGAATAAACTCTAAATAAAACCATTTCTCTGCTGATTTGAGCCCAAAGGGGGGAGGACTTTGAATTGAACTGACAATGCACTCACCTTGGAATAAAAGATTTTATCCTGTCTTTTGCTCTTAAGGTAGAAAAAGAAAAGTAGGCAGTAAAGAAATATAGGATATGAGAATACTAATGTTTGTTCATTAATTTAAGAAGTCTCACCTTGGGGTCTTTACATTCAAAGTAGGAAGGTAAAATCTGTCTCCTTGGAAGCCACGTTTTTAATCTCTGGATCTATAAATCCTGGGTCCAGCATTTCATCTCCCCGTGGGTCAACATTTCTATTTCCTATCAGAAAAGTAGCTCATCCTTTGGCTCTTCTGATTCTATTCTCCCTACCCAGTCTTGCTCTCACAACTCAATAAATCAAACTTTTATTGAGGACATACTATATGCTGAAAAGTACAGATCCTCGCCACCCTGAGTACTCCACAGACAGACAGACCTATCTATGGTAGGATCATCTGGGGTGACTTCAGTTCCATAGTTTTGATGGAATCCAGCTCTGAAAGGAAATTAGAGGAGACTATAATGTGCACACTAATGCTAAAAGTGAGGTATGTACATGTGCTTACATAGTCATGTTTGTGCCCACAAACGAATATGTGTGTTACACAAATAAATATATAGAAATAAACACAAATATCACTTATCATCTCTTTCACATAGAGGACTGCAGACTGCAGTCAGCCCCTTCCAAATCAGGACATTTTTTTGTTTTTGTTTTTCTGTTGTACCCATTTTCCTTTAACATTACCCTTGATGCTCTTCTTACCCTGATTTCATCTGTATAGAAATGTTGAGAAAGAACATAATATTTTGTAATATACTGTAATTCACCCCACATTAGGGCCATGAATAGACATTATTTCCCCTGAATAATTTATAATTAACCCAAGAAGCATCCAACACTGGAGGACCAAGGGCTAAAGGCATCTTAAAATACCCTGCTATTGGGAGCTACACATTTTCTGTTAGCAGGCTGTGCTGATTCAACCAAGTTTACTTTTACAGGGAGTTATTAGAAATTTTAAGAAATCCACTGAACACCAAACTATTATGCTTGCTCATTTCAGCTGAATCTTCTCAATTTCCAGGTTTTCTTGATAGAAAATCATTTCATTGATCTGCCAAGGTTTAATTATCCAAAGCACTAAAGGCAGTTGTCACCAGATCAGGTCTCCTGTTTATTCAGCCTTCATGCAGTCAGAGCTTTGAAAAATGACTGAGATTTTAAAGGTCACAAACTTCACAGACAGACAGTGTGACAAGATTGTAGGCTGAGCGTCTGTCTTTCCAGCTCACTTGTACTGAAGAACCTGAAACTATAGAAACTTCTCTCTGTGTTGTTTCCTACAGTTTCATCTTCCTTATAGGAAAACGTTAGTGTTGATAAGCCTTAAACAGCTTTGCCTCATCCTAATTTCCACTGTAAAGGGCAGAGGGTTGTAGTAAGCTTCCAGTGACATGTCCTTATAGATGGATAATTATATCACATATCTTCAGTGAAAGTCTAGCTATACACACACGCACATACTCAGACACCACCCCATGCATTCCAAAAGCACAAACAATATCCAAAGAGACAATTTCTAACTGCACGTTGGGCTGCAGGCTTACTTAGCCTTTGCTCCATAGGATTTGAAAAGTCATCCAATTTGGCTGCTTTTCCATCAAAGGCACAGAAAACTGTTAGCCTAAGACTTAACTTCAAGATTTAAAATCCCCATATTCCTTCATTATGAGAGAGAGTGAGAGAACTCTGTCCTGTTTGCTGTTTGGTTATACTGTATTACTAAGTTACCCATAAAAAAGCTTTTAGAAAAGGTTAAGAGCAAGCTTTTAAAGAAAAAAACTAACAACTGGGGAATCTCCCTAGTAAGTCATCGACAGGGAAATATACAACGAGGGGGCAAAAAAGTCTGGATTGTTGAAGCTGCAGGATTAATCCACTCAGGCTATCAGGAAGCCCCAGGGGAAGTGTGGGGTTTTTCCACTGGCTCCTGAATACCAAGCAGGAATGCTGCTGCCATCCGCATGTTTTCATCCTGATGTTTTCAGCTGAATTTCTAACACCTTAAATCTTTAAAAACAATAGTGCCCTTTGAAACATGTTAGCCACCAACAGGTGAATGTGATTAATGTGTTAGTTAGCCCTTAATGAGGAGGGATAAGGGGCAGTGTTCCTTAATCCTTCTTTCTCTGGGGAAAAGAAAGCAATGGCTTTCCTGAATTGGAAATGAAGTAAAAATAGAAATCAGCGGGTACCCTGGTTCCCTGGCAACCCAATCCCCTGGGCTGCATCTGCTCACACCATGCCCTAAATGCCTCCAGCATAAAAGATGCAGTCAGAAGGGATTCCCTTTATGTGGATCCTCTTTACTCCAGTCCATTCATTCATCCCCAATTATTTGATTTCCAAGTCAGTAACCAGGTTTCTGTAGGCTCTAATATTTGTCGCTGTAGGGAAGGCTTCCTCTAGGGAATTTACTATAACACCTTTTAAAGTGAATTGGTGTCTTGCAAGCCCTCTGGGAATATTTGTGTTAAAAGAAAGAATCAAGGAGGGGGAAGCCAGGAGAATATAGCTTTTGGCTGCCCTGCAATTCCTTCCCCACTGCTCTAGGAAATCTGCAGTGTCATGCCTATTTCATCAGAACCCCACTGCCTGAGGCTTCACTCGGGGAATTGCCTGTCACACTGCGATTCATCTATAAATAATCAGCACAAATTGGCAACTGCCTGGAATAACAGTAACAGGGAAATGACTACTGCATTCCACACCTTTCTCTCCAGCTTCTTAGATGCTCCAGCTCCAGCCCTATGCCTATGCCAGGCCACACACTCCTGTCAGTTATTTTTGGTTCCTTCTATTACTGGAACTAGAAATAATATTCTATAGCTAGCTTTGTTGCTTTGACTTTGTGACTTTAAGAAATCATTTAGAAACTATTCCAGAGCTACATTCTGAATTCCAAACGAGAAAGTTTTTAAAAACTGACATTTTTCTTTCATGGGAAAAGAAATGCTACACGATCTACCTAGACTTTTAGACTTAAAAGTGATTCTGTTCATCCCTGACTAATCAAAACAGGTTTATCCACTCCCAGGGCCTTGTCCATTTTATTGTTTATATTTCCATAAGGGTTTTTAAAAAGTAAGTTAAAATCAAATCTGAATGTTTTTCCTTGAAGGATAGGGGGTTTAACTTTAGGTATAACAATATATAAAGAATAGCTAATTCCCTGTAAACTTAATTCATTCAACCTAGATTGAAAGGTGTTAGCATATGTGGCACTATACTAAAAAAATGTCTGAGGTGGAAAGATGAACATGACATGCTATCTGTTTTCAGAGAACTTAAATTCTAAAGAGAGATGCTGCACATAAGCTTTACTATAATGCAAGAAAAACATGCTAAGGACCAAAAAGGACATAAGCAAAGTGATATAAGAAACTTTTTAAAAAATTTCATTTTGGTAACTAATATATGTATGTATATGTACATACACACATACTATAACATTTGCCATTTTAATTGTATAATTCAGTGGCATCAATTACATTTACAATGTAATTTGCACCATCCTCTACCAAAACTTCTTCGTCACCCCAAACAAAGCTATGAGAACATTCTGAGATACAATCATTTCCAGCTGTGGTGGCAGAAAATGCAAAAAATGTTCCCAGAGAAAATGGCATGCAGTCCAGACCAATGTATAAATACAGGGAAGGGCATTCCAGATGGAGGAAATGGAGCGATCCAAGGCACAGGGGCAGGAGGTGTAGGAAGTAACCAGAGAGTGGTCAATGGTCCAGTTTGACCAACACACAGGGTATACAGTTGTTGGTTTCAAATTTGGTGTATCAATCAATCAACATCAATACCCTCCTCAATTAATTCACTCATTCATTCATTAAATATTTCCTGGGTTCCCATTCTTCTTGGCAGGGACTGTTGAAGGTCTTAAGAAAACAATAGTGAATAATTCTGCAATAAATTTTCACAAAATCCCTTCTCCAGAATTGTTGAGATCACCATGCCTACTTTAAGATCACAATAACATCACAGTTGATGTTGCTAGAAAATACTATGCATGTATAATGTGGCTTCTTCATGAAGAAGTTTCATCATTCCATCAGGCAACACTACAACTTGTTGGAAGAAACTGGTTCAAGGCACAACACATCAATACGTAAAGCATTCATACCCTTACAATATTCCAACTACATGCAATTGTACCTCCCAAAGTATTGCCTAAGAAGTTGCATATTTAAAAGGGTGAAGCTTTGCCATTTCATTTGGAACTAGCCACCAAACCAATTCACTTAAATGCTAGACATGTACATTTTCCCTGAAGTGTAAAATAAGAATGTAAGAATATTCTCAAACAATATTCCTCAACTTACAGATAAAAAGGATTTGCTGGGTGTATTGTAAGAGGTTACTGTAAGGACATAAATGAGATAATATATGAGAAATTGATCTGTAGCACTAAACAGATATCAGCTCATTTGACTACAAAATTCCTTTGTTACTCTTAGTGCCATTATAAACATCTCACTGCAAATGATACCAGCATGCACAATAGGGCACGCATTATATTTATGTCAAGTTGGAAGTGAATTATTTCTTAGATTTCAGAAGATGATTGGGGTCTCTGTTGGTCACCCATCAGTCCAGTAAGCAGTGTTGCCCACAATAGCAGCAGCAAAACTGAGACAATAGCTTGGAGAAGACTTCAAACATTTGCTAGTTGCAAGGGAAATCCATTAAAGTCCATTCCTGCCACTAAAATTGAGAGCCCAGTTGGTGTATAGCTGCAAAGGTGTTTCCATGCAAGTGGCTTGAAAACAGGAGTCATCTGAGGTATTATCTTTGGTTTAGGGCCACTTCACATTCATATTTTGGCTAAACTATCGGAGCCACCAAATGAAGAAAGTACATAAGGTTATCATAACTCATTAGAGCATCATAACTGCTGAGTCTGAGTTACCCAATATTTTTCCTAATATTTTTATAAACCATCTTTGCTAGTCAAAAGGTCATTAGCTAAAGAAAGACTGATAGAAGGTAACAGTTATTGAATGCATACTCTGTGCCAAGCACTCTAATTGGTATTTACACATTAATTATCTCATGTCACATCCAAAAGACGGATATATGCCAAAAGGTGTATGACTACATGTAATGCTTTTGCTTCTTTTAGGTTGTTATAAACATATAAACCTCTGGCTGGGACAAGTTTAATGTCCCTTGACCTCTTTTCTCCCAGTCCCTTTCAGGACTTTTAGAAGTCACCTGTTGCAAGACTAGGGCAGAATTGAGGATGAGTCAGAGTCGCATAGATTTGGGGCTGCCTCTCTGGAAGATTCAATAAGGAAGATCAGCAAAAATGATTACTGAGGGCAAGCAGAAGGGATTCATAGCAAACTGATCAACATAGCATCATGTCTTCCTCCAGGATGAGGAGAATAAAGGATACAGCATGCATGATTCTCATGCCTTCTCCAGGTAGATGAAGAGGTAGTTCAAACTATTACAATAAAGATATTAAATAATACAGATTAAAATGGCCACTACTCACAAGGGTACATTCTCCAAATGCACATGTTTGGACACAAAGGTTAAATTCACTTCATCAAAGAGCTTCCTTTCTTGGAAAATTCTGCATCAGTGAAATTCCATGGATTGGCATGTCCTAGAATAAGTAGAGAGATACATGCACTGACTAATGGGAGGTTTGAGAATGTTTTCTTTTTTTCATTAAATAATTTATCCTTTTATTCTCACCCACAAAAGAATATCTGTCATCTTCAAGCCAATCCTGAAACATCAACTCTACCATGATGGCCTTCTCCAAGTCACAGATTCCAAGAAAGGTATAATGATATCCTGGAACCACATATCCTTCCCAAAATCAATACTCCTTCCCTTCACTGTTTCAAGAATGCTTTCATAAGGAAATTGACATTAAATCCCTACTTGTTCTATAGGTTGGAAACATTCAGGAATGACATTTCATTTAAATCACTCATTCTAGGACATATAGGCATCATTAATCTAAACCTTACATATGATTATTAAATATAGTTTACATAATGCTACTATCATAACAAGGTATTTCTTAGTTACTTGAACACCTTAAATATTTAGTCTAACTAGAGAATAAATTTTAGGATATTGCCTAAATATTAGCAAAACGACTTCTAAAGCTATAGTTCCCATTAGGAGATTAAAAGTTTTTATACTTGATGCGAATATTTTCGCTGTCCTGATTTTGTGATAATCAGGGTAGACTAAACATTCACTATATTAGAAACCATGCATGTGTCCCAAGACCTAGTTTTTCTTCCTAGGTCTGGTTTTTGGAATGCTGGTGATAAACTAAGCCTGATTTATTATATGACCATATGGGAAAAGACTGTAAATTTGGGTATGTTTGGTCAAACTTAAGAGATATAGCATGGGGGTGGATGTGGCTCAGATGGTTGGGCATCCATCTCCCATATGAAGGGACCTAGGTTTGATCCCCAGGACCTCCCAGTAAAAATTTAAAAAAAGAAAAATATAGAAGGTGCATAGGCCACCAGGTCCCGTGCACAGGTGCGCTGCCAAGCCCCGCGAGCAGGCCCTGCGAGCAGGTGAGACGCCAGGCCCTGCAAGCCACACAGCAAGATGATGACAAAACAGGAGAGTAACACAAGGGAGAACCAAGACAAGATGCACCGAAAAACCAAGAACTAAGGTGGCACAGGTGGTAGGACGCATCTCTCCCACATTGGAGTTTCTGAGGATCGAATCCCAGTGAAGACAGGAGGAGAAGGATGAGAATAGAGGGCAGGAAATGGGTTGGGGGGAAGAGGGTAAAAATGGATAAAAGTAAATAAATAAATAAATTCTTAAAAAAATGTATGGGGGAGGAAGATACAGACTATTGTTGGTAGTAATACTTTGATGATGCTCTTTCATGATTTGTTAACAAATGTTTCACAACAATGCAGGGTGTTTGTGGGGGGGTGGTGTGTGGGAGCCCTGTATGATGTTATGCATTTTTGTTTTGTAAGTTCATGATGTTTACTGAACACTTACAGTTTATGTATGTTCATGTATGAATGATATATTTCAATAAATTGTTTTTTAAAATGTATTATGTCTAAATATACATATATATAGCTGTAATTTAGACACAAAGTTGTAGCTTATGCTAAGCTTTTAAAATACATTTTGCTATTATTACATTGTCAATTTTTTTTAAAAGTTTTTATACATGTATGGAAACTCTGGGCATTTTGAACTTGTGGTGGCTTGGAGTTATGTACCCCAGAAAAACATGCCTTAATCATAATCCATTTCTGTAGGTATGAACCTATTGTAAATAGGACCTTTTTAAGATATTATTTTTGGTTAAGGTGTGGCCAATTGAATCAGTTTGGATTTTAATCCAGATTACTGGAGTCCTTTATAAGCAGAATGAAATTCAGACAAAAGGGGGGGTGGAAATCAAGGGGAAACAAGAAGATGGAGGTCAACAGAACCTGGAAGAGAGAACAGAAGATGTTGCCATGTGCATTGCCGCATGATGGAATAGCCAAGGACCCAGGATTGCTGACTGTCAGCCCCAGAACACCACAATCTTCAGGGAGAAAACATTGCCTTACTGACACCTCAATTTTGGACATCTCAAAG
>JAQZBX010059346.1:0-17538 GCA_029593785.1 Cabassous unicinctus | reverse complement strand
ACATGTTTTTCTAGGGTACATACAACTTCAAACCAGAAAAATGGTTATTATTAAAAAATAACAAGTGTTAGCAAGAATGAAGATATATAGGAACCCTAGCACATTGTTGATAGCCATACAAAATGGTACAGCCACTACAGAAAACAGTTTGGCATTTCCTCAGAAAGAGAAACATAGAATTAACATATGACCTGGAAATTCCACTCCATTCCAAAAGAACTGAAAGCAGGGACTCAAATAGACATTTGTGCACCAATGTTCATCGCAGCATTATTCACAATTGCCAAAAGGTAGAAGCAACCCAAATGTCCATCAAGAAATGAATGAATAAACAAAATGTTGTATATACAAATAATGGATTATTATTCAGCCGTAAAAAGAAAGGAAGTTCTGATACATGCTATAATATGGATGAACCTTAAAGACATCATGTTGAGTGCAACAGGCCAGACACAAAAGGACAAATATTTTATGATCTCTCTGATAGGAAATAATTAGAATAAGCAAATTCAGAGTCAGAAACTAGAATACAGGTTACCAGGTGCTGAAGTGGAAGTAGGAAATGGGAAGTTAATGCTTAATGAGTATAGACTTTCTGTCTGGAAAAATTTTGGTAATGGATGGTAGTGATGGTAGCACCACATTGTGAATGTTATTTAACACCACTGTATTATAGTTATCCCTTCCACATCAGGACTTTCCCCATCACCGTTTTGATATATTGCTGGTCAGCATAAGAAAATAAATGGGAATTTTTGAGGAGTTTTGTGGACACCTCAGATGACATGCAGAGGCCAACAGATGACACAGAAGTTTAGAAATTCAGAAATGCATAAAATGCATGTATAGTATTGTATAATACTTAACCCAAATTTTACAATAAGGTACTGATGTACCCCATAAAAGAAAAGGAAAAAAGTCAGACTTCTCTAGTACGAAGGGAGAGCAAGAAAATTTTATGTGGATTTTCCAGATTGGAGGGGCACCATGCCCTACCTGCCGTAATGTGAAAGAGATAGCTGAATAAATTTGAATGTGGTTAAAAGGGGAATTTTTAGATGGTATATATGTTACTAGAGTACTTAGGACTATATAGCACAAGCAGTGAATCCTAAGGTAACTATGGACTATAGCAAATAGCATAATTATAACAACATTGCTTCATCAATTCTTTTTTTTTTTTTTTAAAGATTTATTTATTTTATTTATTTATCCCCCCCTTGCTGCTTGTGCTGCTGTGTCCATTCGCTGCGTGTCTTCTCTGTGTCTGCTTATCTCCCCCTTGCTGTGAGGTCTTGCCGCATCAGCCCACGGCACCAAGTGAGCCGGCCTGCCCTCACAAGGAGGCGCCAGGAAGCGAACCCGGGGCCTCTCACATGGTAAACGGGTGCTCTATCCATTGCGCCACACCCGCTTCCTGCCGTGAGGTTGCTGCATCAGCCCACCGCACCGCTCAGGCCGGCGTGCCCTCACAAGGAGGCCTCGGGATGCGAACCCGGGCCTCCCATATGGTAAACGGGGGCTCTATCCACTGAGCCACACCCGCTTCCCAATCAATTCTAACAAAGGTATCAATTTAATGCAAAGTGTTAATAATAGGGAAAGCTCTGAGGGTAGAGGGCAATATGTGAACTCTATTTTCTCCATTATTTTTCTGTAAACCTACAACTTCTCTAACCAAAAAAAAATGAATTTAAAAAAAATATAGCTACATCTGTGCTGAATGGTGTTGAGACTGCTGCCACTGGCTTCTCTCTCCCCTGCTATAACAGTTTGAATAGAGTTTGTCCTGCCACTTTAACTACTGTCAAGTACTTTTCTTTGATACTACTTTTTAAGATGGAACTTGGATATTCTGCCTAGGAAATATTCTTGGAAACATTAACTCATAGATGATTCTTTATTGTCCATAAACAAACCAAAGCTATTTGCAATTTTTAGAAACTATTTATGTAAATGTTATAAAACTATGGAGACAGTAATCATCAAATTACTCCTTCACATATTCACTTCAATACTTTAAAAAGTACCTAGCATGTGGCAAAAACTCTGTTCTGTAGTAGGGAAACTATGGTGAGCAAAACACACCTCTCCTGCCTTTATTACAGTGGAACTAACAGAGGTTAATCATATAATAAATAACCCAACAATAGAGTACTATTGAAGATAAATATTGGATGCTTTGGAATTAAAATTATGATAAGGATGTGGGCACCACAGGACATCTCTTCTTGACACCCCTTACATCCAAGGATATTTGAAAATATTTAGAAACAGAAACATTATCATCAAAATTATATCAACACTAACCCCGCTGCAATCAAGATGGTGGAATGAGAAGCTTCAAGGCTCTATGCCCCACAGAAACTTTGTCACCCAGGAAGAACTGGCAGAAACATCTTTTTCAAAACTCCAGGAAACAGTTAAAGGACTCTAGTAAGAGGGGAAGTGCCAAATCAAGAAAAAGCTTTCTTAAAGGCAGAGGGATCCCTGCCCTGGCCAGCCCTTCTGTCACCCTTCACTAGCTCGGCACAGAGCCAGCATGTGCTCTCAGTGTGGATTTGTGGTTCTGATTCCAGAGAGAGCAAAGTAACCTTCATGTATGTACTAGGAACATTATATCAGGTCCAATCTGTGCAATGGTGGCTGGAGGGACTCGCCATCCCAGAACTTGCCCTGTGTGTAGAAGGGGGCTCATAGAGCTCTCCTACAGAAAGCTGTAGGAGAGCAAACAAGTAGTGCTGCTGGGGGTAAGGGATTGTTGGCTGTAGGTCATAAAGTGCAGTGCCTGGGACCATGAGGAAACTGGTTCCTAGAAAAGAGGGGATATTCATATTATTGTAAATGGAGGAATTCCCAGGACCACATGTGCATGCCCAAAACAAGAGCATGTGCAGAAAGGATTCGGAGGTCCATATATTTGGCCTCAAGCTATTATCTAAATTCTTCATATGGCTAAGCCCTGAAGGAGAGTACTCACACAGGTCAGTATGCAAAAGACTGAGAAACTTGGGGTTTTTTTTGTTTTTTGTTTCTTGTTTTGTTAGCTCCTGGTATGCAAAGAAAGCTCTGTCATAACACTACCTGGATACAAGCTTAAGGAACTATCTCTTCGAGTCTAAATTCTAGTGATAAAGCATTGAAATTTCAAAAGTCCAGGTTTCAACAAAAGATTACAAAACATTCAAAGAAACAGGAAATAATGACCAAGACAAAGGAGAAAATTAACACATCAAGAAACCATTAGGGAGAAGGACCAGACCTGGGATATACCAAAGATTTTTTTTAAATGGTCCTAAATATGCTCAAAGAGCTACAGGAAAACATGGACAAAGAACTAAAGGAAATCAGGAAAATGATAGATGAACACAAAGAGAGTATCAATAAAGAGTTGGAAATTATGAAAAGGAACCAGAGTTGGAGACCACAGTAATAGTAATAAAAAATTTCCTAGAATTTTCAACAGTCAATGGGAGCTGTTATAAGAAAGAATCTGTGAACTTGAAGATAAGACTATTGAAATCATTCAGTCTAAGGAGAAGGGAGAAAGAATGAAGAGAAGTAGACACCTCCTGAAGAACCTGTGGGACACCACTAAGCATACTGATATATACATTATGAGTGTCCCAGAAGGAGAAGAGAGAGAAAGGGGCCAAGAAAATGACTGAAAACTTCCCAAATGTAAAGAAAGACATTAATATACACATCCAAGACACACAACAAACTCCAAACTGGATAAACCCAAACAGACTCACACCATAGCTTATTATATAATCAAACTGTCAAATGCCAAAGATAAAGAGAATTCTGAAAGCCACTAGAGAAAAGCAACAAGTCACATACAAGGAAGCCTCAATAAGATTAAATGCCCATTTCTCATTAGAAACCATGGAGGCAAGAAGGCAGGGGGATGGCATATTTAAAGAACTGAAAACAAAAAAAAAAACACCAAAAATTCTATATCCGGCAAAATGGTCTTCAAAATTAGGGAGAGATTAAGACACTCCCAAACAATCAAAAGCTGAGGGATGTCATCACCACTAAACCGGCCTACAAGAAATGCTTAAGAGAGTTCTGCATGTTGAAGGGAAAGAGCAATTGACAACAAATTGAAGCTGCATGAACAAAGATCTCTGATAAGGGGGAAAA
This sequence comes from Cabassous unicinctus, assembly GCA_029593785.1. NCBI lineage: Eukaryota > Metazoa > Chordata > Mammalia > Cingulata > Chlamyphoridae > Cabassous > Cabassous unicinctus. The sequence continues at coordinate 13,389 of JAQZBX010059346.1, read as the reverse complement.
CATGGGCAAATATAAATGCCAGTACTATTTATTTTTGGTTTGTAACTCCACTTTTACTTCTTACAAAATCTAAAGGCAAATGCACAGATGTAATGAGAAATCAGTGGTTTTGAACTCACAATGTATAAATACATAATTTATGACAAGAACTACATACATGTGGGGAGATAAAGGGGTATAGGAACATAGCTTGTGTAGACTACTGAAGTTAAATTGACATCAAAGCAAATGAAACTGTTAACAGATTTAGGATTTTAAATTTAAGCCCCATGGAACCAAAAAGAAAATATCAGAAAATATGCAAGCTTATAGACACAGAAATTAGAGTACAGATTACAATGGGCAGGAGAAAGGGGAAATGGGGAGTTAATGCAAAATGAGTGTAGAGTTTGTTTGGGAAGACAGAGAAGTTTTAATACTGAAAGGTGGCAAGAGTAGCACAACATTTAGAATGTGACTAATCCCACTGCATAGTACACTGGGAATGGTTGGGATGGGAAAGTTTATGTTGTATATATTTTCCCACAATGTGTATATTTATGACATTTTAATGCAATTAATTTATACATATTTATACATAGTTCTTAATTTTGAACAACTAAAGAGACAGTGACAATTAAATGCAATATATAAGCCTGGGTGGGAACAAGCAAGGGATGTGAGAAGATTCATAAGGACATTATTTGGGACATATGGAAAAAATTGAACATAGACTGTAAGCTTTATAGCAATGTTAAATTTCTTGAATTTGAAAACCACAATTAAGGGGGATATATAAGTGAATATCCTTGTTCTTAGAAATGTACATGGCAGTATTAAGTGTTCAAGGAACATGATATATACAACCTACACTCAAGGGTTCAGAAAATGGATTGATAGAGAGACAGATAACTGGAATGATAAGACAAGTGTGTGGCAAAATGTTAAAATTGGTGGATCTGGGTATTTGGGGAGTTAGGAGTATGTTGGTGTTCTCTGTATAGTGTTTGTATTATTTTTGTAACTGTCCTGTAAGTTTGAAAGTATTTCATAATTAAAAAGTTTAAAATTTTAAAATATATATTGATGAACTTGCTTTGAGAAAGGTTTTTCTACAGCTTAATAAGGGAAGCCATTTTAATCTTGAGTGAATTTTCTATTCTGCACAATTTTTTCCCTTCTGATTTTTCCAATATTACCTTTATAGAAATTATTGAGCTACATCAATTATTTTCTATATAAATTCTACAAAATGTGATGTGATATGAAAATCATTTGTTTATATTTATGACATTTTAATGCAATGAATTTATATGTATAGTTCTTAATTTTGCTTCTTGAATATTTTTCTATCCAGATAAATTATGCTGGTATATATTCTGCCAAAAATATTATATCTTTAATTCTAAAAACTGAATAATTTTGCACTTTTATGTTCATGCTTTTATGTTTTTTAGTTTTGCCAAATTACTTCTATGAAGCCTAATTTTTTCCAGATATGATCATGCAACTTACAAATTTATTAAGATTTTTCAAATTTTGTTTAAAGCTCTTTATTACAAAATATACAGAGAACTGGATAAAACATAAATATATGCCACTCAGGTAAGAATTAGAATATCACGAGCACCACAGATGCTCTCCATGTATCTGTTCCCTGAAATATAACCAATATCCTGAGTTTTACAGTAAGCACTTCTGAGATTATTTTTTAATATACCAGAATGACCTCCCTGGTGAATGGCTTCCTTTGCTCAACTTGTGTGTCAGATTCATCCAAGCTTCATGTGTAGCTATAGATAATTTTCATTGCTACCTACTATTCTACTACATGAATATACCATAATGTATACATTGTTCTGTTGATGGACAGCTGGGTTGTTCCCATTTTTGGGGCTAAATAATTCTCACACATTCTATAAATCAATTTACCCTCTTCCAGACTTATTGCCTACATTTCAATTCTCCACACTCTTGTTTATATGTTATTTTTTTGTGTTTTATATCATCTCAACATTTTAATAAGGAAAATGTACTAAAATATACAAAAGTAAAAAGAACCATATAATGAACCACCAGGTACTTGTCATACTGTTGCCTTCCACCTATGCTTATGGTAGTTTTTAACTTTTTATGACAGAAAATTAGCAGACTTATGCAAAATTAGGAAGAACAGTATACTGAACCCCCAGGTACCTTCAATATTTATTAAATAATGGCCGATCTTGTTTCATCCAAACCTTCACCTGAATGATTTTTAAGCTAACCTCTGCCATCATATAACTGCATATGCAAATATTTTACTATGTATCTCTAAAATATGAGAACTCTCTTGAAAAACATAACTATAATACCTGGAAACTAATAGTTCCTCACTATCATGGAATATCCAATCATTACTCAAATTTCCCTAATGGTCACACAATTTTTAGAATTTTGTTTTAATCTGGATAGATATAAGGTCTGCATAATTTGGATCTATGTATCTACACATTCCCTACCAAAAACTATTATTACGGTTTAAATAGTCAATATTCATTCATATTTATGCACATATTTACTACATTAATTGCACTTCACTCCTTCCTTAATCTGAGTCATTCCATCTGGGACTGTTTTGCTTTCCTTTGAAGAATACCCTTTTGATATTCATTTAACCCAAGACTTCTGACACAAAATTCTAATTTTTGTCTTCAAAACTCTATTTGGCCTATTTTTTTTTTTTTTTTTTTTTTTTTTGGTTTATAAAGATTTATTTTTCATTTATTTCTCCCCCACCCCCCGTTGTTTGTGCTGTCTGCTCTCTGTTGGTTGTGTGCTCTTCTTTTTAGGAGGCCCTGGGAACTGAACCAGGGACCTCCCATGTGACAGGGAAGTACCTAATTGCTTGAGCCACCTCCACTCCCAGCCCTCTTTCTTAGAAGTTATTTTCGTTTGGAACAAAATGCTATATAGTTATCTTTCACTTTTTCTTTCATAACTGATCATAAGAAGACAATCTCCTGTTCCTTTGAAGTAAACTTTTCATTCCCTGGATGTTTTAATATTTGACCTTTGTCTTTGGTTTTCTGAAGTTTTCTTATCAGGCTTCCAGGAGCTCATTTTATGTTATTATCAATCCTGGGCATTATTGCATTTCTGGTATCTGTGAATAAATGTCTTTCAATCATTTCTGGAAATTTCTCACCATTTCTCTCTTAAATATCTATTCTCCATGACCTCTGCAACTCAATTAAATATATAAAACATACTATGTATCCTTTATAATTTTCAGTCTCTTCTATATTTGACATCCATTTGCTTCTCTGTGTTTTACTATAAATAATTTCCTCTGAACTATCTTCCATGTTAATTTGTGTCTAATCTGTTAAACCATCCAATTAGTGTTCAGCATGTCTAGAATGCCTATTTGGTTATTTTTTCAGAATGACAAGGACACTGTGTTTTCAGCAGCTAGTCAAAATATTTAACCCCAGCCTTTTATCTCCTGCAAGGGAAATAAATAACTTTGTTTCATAATTTACGTCTGTTAAGAAACCTCTGTAGAGTCCCTTGTGTCTGTTATTTCTGCTGGTTCTCACACATGGTTACTATCTCTTTCTGGGCAAGCTATCTGTGATTATGTGTGAGCATGGTAATTGAAAATTTATTTTCAAAAACTTAGCTCTAAGATGATTTTTCTGCCTTCAGAGGAATTTTTCTTGCTTCTGAAAGGGAATGTGGGGACTCCAACACTCCTTGATACATTTAATAGAATTCAGGGCCTAGGAATGTTCTAGACCTCCCAAACATCTTGAAATCGGGCTAAAATTTGTAGGAGGGCTGATTTACTTTCTGTTCATCATGTAGGAAAGTCCTCCAAGGTCCAAGTCAAGGACAAGATTATTATTATTATGGTCCAGCTGCCCTATGGGCCACAGGTGTCTCTTTTTTCCAATAAGCACTGAAACACTCTCAAAAGCAAATCTCAGGCTGGCTCCTCTCTCAAATCATTCTGTGCTGCAAGGGCAAAAGCAGGCTCAAATGGTGAACTAACATCTTAGAATTCCTGTTCTCTCCCATATCACAGTCCAATATTTACTGTTTTAATAGTTCTTTGATACTCTTTGTAAGATTTTTTTTAATATTCTGTTCAACTTTGTCAATTTCCATCAGGGCACTGATTGGTCAAACTGATCTAGTCTATGCTCAATGGAAAACTATTTAGCCACTAAGGATATTATCAAGATAATACAGGGAGATGGAAGAAGAGTCCACAGTATATCATAAAATTAAAAATGCAAATTATGCAAGAATAGGTAAGGTATCTTATTTTTAAAAAGCATACACATATCCTAAAATCTCAACACTGAAATATATGAAACAAAAATATCTGTACTATGCAAAATAAATCTACTGGCATAGAGCAATCCAGAACAGTCTACATGACAGAAATTCCTAAAGACCCTTAAAATTTTTTAATTATATGATTCCATACCAATTTTCTTATAGGACTGAATGAAACGCAATGAGGACATATTCTTCTAGAGCATAAATCTACAACCACTCCAACATACTTTTTTAATGCTGATGTATATTTTCTAAACATTATTCTATAAGTCGTAGTAGTACTTAAAATTTTCTTCTCAGACCTCTGGCAATGATTTCAGGCATATCTTTTGTGTGACCTCATGAACACCTGGATGACATTTTCATGGAATTTTAAACTAGAACACTTAATATTAATTCAAATTCAAAACCTCCAAAGTGTGTAAATAACACCATTCTTAGCATAATAGTTTCTCTTTTCTAAAGTGCCACTACCATGCAGCAATAACCACAATTCACAATCAACTGAGCAAGTCAGCTTTAAGCTTTGTGATACCAAATAATAATAAAATAATTTGGAAATTGCATTTGTTAAAATTTTACATACAATGTGAGAGGGAAAATTTCAAATTTGCATGATTCAGATTCCCACAAAACGCCAATATTGTTTTATATATTTGGTGTATGTTCTTATATTTGGATTTAAATGCATAGAAAATGATCAGGAAGGATGTACACTGACCTAATGAAACTGGTTTTCTGAACGACACATCTCAATATTGGAGTTGTGCATTATAGGAGACCTTTACTTGTTACTAATTCATTCAGAAAAAGAATGTTATGTAGTACTCATGAAATGAAAATAAAGACACAATCAGATCTCACAGGTACAGTTTTATATTTCTATTTAAAGTGGGTAGACTAACCTCACCTTTGTCTCTAAACTCTATAGATATATAAAGTCAGTTCCCTCTCTGATACTCATTCTCTTCATCTTAATTGCAAGGACACCATTATCCAACATACTCAGCTCACTAAAATTTGATTTGAACATTCCTAGCACAGGTCTGGTGCATAATAGGTACTCAAGAAATGTATTTAAGAACCTATCACCATACAGAGAAGGCTGTAAACACCAGGAGGGGAATTGAGTTGCCTAGGGTCCCCCAGTAGCAATGTGTCTTTGGTCTTCCCAGACCTTTCTCTCAATTGCATCCTCTACAAGGGATACAGATTTCTTGTCCCTTCCAGGATGAGCAGGCTTGTTGATCCTGAGCCAAGGGTCATAAACCCAGGATCTCTCAATGCTGAGGAAGCTGTGGGGCCCTAAGATTCCATAGAGATTAATCATGGCCCCTAATCTCTTCCAACTTCCTTTTCTAATAGAACGTTACTCAGATTGTAGAGAATGACTGCACCCACGTGCTGAGTTGAAATTGTGCAGCTGTATTGTCCAAGCTGCCTCCCTAGGTCATCAGCAGGGAAAGTACCTCCTTAGTGTATTCATGGAGATTTGTTCAGTGTTAGTTCTATTTTTCCATATTTATAAATATAAATAAGGAGATGGAGGCTCCACTAGGATGCCTGGGGGAATTAGACATTCCAGAGTCTGGAAGGCTGATTTTTAGGAATCATGACAAATCCCAACTCTTGTCCACTCACAATATACCAACAGGATCTTCAAATGCATCCCAAAAGGGAACTTAAGAAAAGAGTATGGGATCTTAGGATCTGAGGGAACAGGAGTCTTGGCTAGTGAGAAAGCAAATGATTCCCAGCTCTGCATAAACTCTGGGAACTGTCTTATTATCAAATAATTGTCCCTGCCTCAGCAGCTGTCTTTTGCCTGGCCTTGAAGAGCTTTCCCTTAGCACATGCAGAATGGTTCTCAGATTTCTTGAGCTCTTTCTCCGCTACCTCCCTCTCTAGTAGTCTGCTCCCCAAATTACAGTTGCTTTAACCACCCTGAACTCTGAAATGTCTCTACTTTATTGAGCCAGGCTTTATTTGGCCATAACAGGAATTTTTTCCCAACAGAAAGCTGGGGCAATCATAGGGATATGCATATTTTTTCCTCTCTCAGGAAACACAGTAGCACAATCCCTAATGTCCAATTGCTTAAAACAGTTGTTTAGGGAAGCGGGTGTGGCTCAATGGGTAGAGCTCCCGTTTACCATATGGGAGGCCCGGTTCGCTTCCCGGGGCCTCCTTGTGAGGGCAGGCCGGCCGGCCCGCGCAGCGTGGTAGGCTCATGCAGCAAGACCTCACAGCAGGAAGCGGATGTGGCTCAATCGATAGAGCCCCCGGCTGATGCAGCAGGACCTCACAGCAAGGGGGAGATAAGCAGACACGGAAGAAACACACAGCGAATGGACACAGTAAAAACACAAGCAGCAAGGGGGGGATAAACAAATAAATAAATAAATCTTTAAAAAAAAAAAAAAAACAGTTGTTTAATGTTTTTCCCATTTTCTAGTTGTTTCATATATCTTGTCCAATTTTCTAGTAGCTTATAGTGAGACAGCACTTTGTGCAAAAGTTCATGAATAGATCATAAATCCTTTAATTTTATATTTAACTCCTGCATAATTTATTATTCCATCTAGCTATTTAGTTAGCTAAAAATTTTACAAACATACGGTTTGGATTGAAGAGGTTGCTTAAGAACAATGGCCATACTTACTGATATATACCAAGAGAATGGCAAGAAAGATATGCGTACATTGATTTACACTCCACAAATATTTTATTTAAATATACATTTTGTTCTTACAGTTGAAAAAGACACAGGTGTTAAGTATGAATATTTAAAACATGTCATAATTATTAACCTAAGGGTACATTTTACCTAGGATTATATAGGTCCAGTAAGCAAATATATATACACATTATTTCTCTTATAAAGCATACTCAAATAACTCAGTGGTTCTTCATATTTATGCTTAAAATAGTGCTTTTAATCATTCAACTTAATTGTGCTTTTCAAAGTTAGATGCTATTTCAAATTGACTATGTCTCTAACTGAATATTTTCAATAACAATTTTGGTATCATATCTAAAACAGGAGTTTTAGTATAATATTTCTTGAAAAAAGTTTATTCTGAATTCCCAAAGTGATTTATTTCCATTCAGATAAATCCTAACATATGATCAAGAATGAATCATTTTAAAATTTGTGACATATTCAAAATATGCATAAGGTGCTCCAAATATCAAATATCTGCTGTTCAATGGGATGTCACTTTACTGCTGGGTAAAATATTTCTCATGCTTATTAAGTATCTCCTCTGGGTTATTTCTTATGTAAACTGAGTAAGTCAAATAAGAAAAGGTTTCTGTACTTTCAGGATGTTGACAGGGTCTCTTCTCTGTGTAGTTTCTTGGATTAATAAATCCTGAATTTTTATAAAAGGCTTTCCCACATTTGTAGATTCACAGGCTTTCTCCCTTGTGTGTGTTTTCTGATGAGCTGTGAGGGATGACTTTGGTAGAAGGTTTTTCCACATTCATTACATTGGTAGGGTTTCTGCCCTGTGTGTATTCTCTAATGTACTCTAAGGGATGACTTACGGTAAAAAGTTTTGCCACATTCATTACATTTATGAAGTTTCTTTCCTATGTGTGTTCTCTGATGTTTAGTGAGACCTGATTTCTGGTAAAAGGTTTTCCTGCATTGAATACATTCAAATGGTTTCTGCCCTTTGTGTGTTTTCTGATGTACTGTAAGGGATTACTTCTGGGAAAGTTTTCCCACATTCATGGCATTCATATGGTTCCTCCCCTGTGTGTATGCTCTGATGTACTATGAGAGATGCCTTCTGGAAAAAGGTTTTCCCACAATCATGACATCGACTGGGTTTTTCTCCTGTGTGAGTTTTGTGATGCACACTAAGCTTTGACTTCACAGAGAGCGATTTTCCACATTCATTACATGAATAGGGTTTCTCTCCAATATGAGTTCTCTGATGATTAATGAAGTTTGGCTTTTGGGAAAATGCTTTCCCACATTCATTACATTCACAGGGTTTCACCCCTATATGTATCCTTTGATGTACCATGAGGAATGAATTGTAGAGGAAGGTTTTTCCACATTCATTACATTCATAGGGTTTTCTCCCCTGAGTGAGTTCTCTGATGTACATGGAGATTTCACTTCCCACAGAACTTTTTTCCACATTCCTTACATTCATAGGGTTTCTCCCGTGTGTGTTCTCCAATGCACTATGAGGTCTGACCTATATCTGAATGTTTTCCTACATTCAATACATTTATACGGTTTCTGCCCTGTGTGTATCCTCTGATGAACTGTGAGGTCTAATCTATTTGTGAATGTTTTCCCACATTCAGTACATTCATAAGGTTTCTCCCCTCTGTGTATCCTCTGATGAACTATGAGAGATGACTTGTGGCTGAGGGTTTTCCCACAATCACTACATTTATAGTTTTTCTCCTATGTGTGTTCACTGATGTTTAGGAAGAACTGGTGTCTGCCAAAAGGATCTCCCATACTGACTATTTTCATAGGGTTTCTTTCCTGCATGTGTTTGCTGATAATGAGAGAGATTTGGTTTCTTGAAGGCTTCCCCACCCTCATCACATTCAAAGGTGGTTTCTTCTTGTTTTGTTCTCTCAGTATGAATGGGAAGGGACTTCTTGCTAAAACTATTCTCACTCACATTACAATCATCATGTTTCTCTCCCAAAAGAACTCTATAGTGTTTATTCAGAGTTGACTTTTCCCCAACAGACCTCCTCCCACAGTCATTAAATTCACAGCCATTCTCTCTTATGTGATTTCTATGATGGACAAGAAGAACTGAATTATTAGAAAAGGTTTTCACATGTTCACTATACTCACAGGACTTCTCCCATGAGTATTCTCTCTTATGGGTAATGAAGGCTGTCTCCTCATGTCTCCCACATTTGTTATATTCAAAAAGCTGCTTCAAAGTCTGAATATCCTGATGCTGAACTAGGACCTCATTTTGACTAGTGGCCTTCCCAATTCTGTCAGATGCAAAATGTTCCTCTCTGGAATGAGAATTCCTATGCCTTACACAGAGGAGCAATTTCTCATGTGTATTTAACTCATCAAGCTTCCTTACAATGGAATTTCTATTACTAATAATTAATTATATAATGCAAGCTCATGCCACCTAAGTCATATCAGGTATTTTTTCCATTGGAACTGGGTGTGTGTTCACATTAAACATTTTTCCTAATGTACTATTTCTCGCCTTAGACAGGTGTTTTGTTGTTGATGAAATCAACTTTCCACAAATGCTGGTCTTGGTTTTCCTGGATCTTCTCCAGCAGTTCATCAACTTTCCAGAATTCTAGAAATGAGAATAATTTACCATACCTTATAAATGTTAGCACATTTAATGTGAAAAGGGGACTCAATATACAAATGCCTAGTATAGCCTGGTCTTCTGGCCTGAAAGTAAGCCCAAGGGCATACTTCTTGCTCCCCTAGGATTAGACAAAACAAATAGCCTGCAACAGTGGAAAATGGGAGAGGAATCTGGAAAAAACAACAACAACAATAATTTGACACTTTAGAAATATGATCTTCAAAACTGAATAAACAGGGGGAGAGGATGTGGCTCAAGCAGTTGGGCACCTGCCTCCCACACTGGAGGTCCCAGGTTTGGTTCCCGGTGCCTCCTAAAAAAGATGAGCAAGACAGAGAGCTGACACAATGAGCTGACACAACGAGCTGATGGAACAAGATGACATCATGAGATGATGCAATGAGGAGACACAACAAAAGACACAAGCAGGGAGCAGATGTGGCTCAAGCAATTGGGCACCTCCTTCCCAAATGGGAGGTCCTGGGTTTGGTTCCTGGTGCCTCCTAAAAGAAGATGAGCAGACGCAGAGAGCACAAAACAAACAGATAGAGAGAGCAGACAGTGAGCACAAACAACGAAGAGGGGGAGAAATAAATAAATAAATCCTTTTTTAAAAATTGAATAAACAAAGTAAAATAAACAGAAAATACTTCAAATAGGACACTGTTTAGATGAATATTTGAGGCCTAAATGGATAACAAGTAAAATCACAAGAAAAATTAGTAGACAATGGTATTGAGGGGAGATATCACAATAAAAATTAGATTTAAAGGAGGCAAATCAAGATGTGGGTGCTGCTCTTTTACTTCAGGATCCTCACTAGTATACATGCTTTCAATCTCACACCGCTCTTTTCTGTTCTACTTACCAACACCAAATAAAATTTCAGAAAGCAATAATTTCCTCATGTTCAAGAGAACAATCCTGTTGCCTGCAGTGTAATTCTCAGTCTAGCTCTGATTCACATGGAAATCCAATGTCCAAAGAAAGCATACATTTAGGTTATGCTTGAAACAAGATCAGGTGTGAAGTTTTATTCGGCTGCTATACCTTCACCTCTACCAGAGTTGTTCACTAATGAACCTGTCATGGCCATCAAATCATAAAGTTTCCCTATTTCTGTCTGTTGATTTCCTTCTGTCATAAATAGACTTATACCTCACATAACAATAATTCTTTATTTTGCAGATACACACACACACACACACACACACACACACACTTATTTCAGCATTTCTGGTTTTTATTTCCTGTGTGAACCTTAAAGATCGTTTTTAACCTAGTCTTAGAATCTTTATTTATCTTTATATCTATTTATTATGAAAAGTTTTCCCTGAACATGACAGCTACCTACACTGAAAACAACATTATCAATCCTGTGTTCAAGACCTACAACATTGAAGACACCAAGAAATAAGACAAATACAAGTCTGCCTTCTGACAGGTAAATCCTTACAACTGATCCTAATTATTGGTGATAACTATCAGGTTGGTGCAAAAGTAACTGCGGTTTTGCATTGTTGAAATATGCCATTTGATAGTGGAATACATTCTTAAATAAATGTGGTTATGTTATACATCATTTTAATGTGCATTTCTTGCTTTATGGTTTGTTTGTTTTTTTGCTAATGACTTATTACTTGCTGTTTATTTTGTATTTATTTTAGACTATGGAAATGATGTTGGACAAAAAGCAAATTCAAGCGATTTTCTTATGAGTTCAAAATGAGTCATAAGGCAGCGGAGACAACTTGCAACATCAACAACACATTCGGCCAGGAACTGCTAATGAACGTACAGTACAGTGGTGGTTCAAGAAGTTTTGCAAAGGAGACAAGAGCCTTGAAGATGAGGAGCATAGTGACCCGCCATCAGAAGTTGACAACAACCAATTGAGAGCAATCATCGAAGCTGATGAAGAAGTTGCCAAAGACCTCAACGTCAACCATTCTACGGTCGTTCGGCATTTGAAGCAAATTGGAAAGGTGAAAAAGTTCAATAAGTGGGTGCCTCGTGAACTGACCAAAAATCAAAAAAATTGTCATTTTGAAGTGTCACCTTCTCTCATCCTACACAACAACAACAAACTATTTCTCCATCAGATTGTGACATGCAATGAAAAGTGCATTTTATATGACAACCAGCGATGACCAGCTCAGTGGCTGGACCAAGAAGCAGCTCCAAAGCACTTCTCAAAGTCAAACTTACACCAAAAAAAGGTCATGGTCACTGTTTGGTGGTCTGCTGCCAGTCTGATCCACTACAGCTTTCTGAATCCTGGCGAAACCATTACATCTGAGAAGTATGCTCAGCAAATCGATGAGATGCACTGAAAACTGCAATGCCTGCAGCCGGCATTGGTCAACAGAAAGGGCCCAATTCTTCTCCATGACAATGCCCAACCACACATCGCACAACCAACGCTTCAAAAGTTGAACGAATTGGGCTACAAAGTTTTGCCTCATCCGCCATATTCACCTGACCTCTCACCAACCGACGACCACTTCTTCAAGCATCTCGACAACTTTTTGCAGGGAAAACGTTTCCACAACCAGCAGGATGCAGAAAATCCTTTCCAAGAGTTCATCGAATCCCAAAGCACGGATTTTTACACTACAGGAATAAACAAACTTATTTCTCATTGGCAAAAATGTGTTGATTGTAATGATTCCTATTTTGATTAATAAAGATGTGCCTGAGCCTCGTTAAAATGATTTAAAATTCATGGTCCAAAATTGCAATTACTTTTCCACCAACCTAATATCATTCCTCATGGCTGCAATGACTACTCTTTACTCTCCACAAGGCAGACTTCCTCCAGAATTATCTCATGCCTAACCACAGGCCTGCCCTTATATACATCCATTGGGTTAGTAAGCCTTTCAATCTTAGCTTGACTCATAAGCTAGACACCCTTCAAGAAATGACTACTGTTTCATATTATCCAAAACAAGTCTTCTCAAAGAAGTTATTGATACTAACTATATCAATTTATACACCATCACTCTATAAAAGCATTCCTTTCTAAATGCAGAATTCTGAAATATTTGATGCTGCTTTTTAATCACAAATATACCTAATATTCTGGCAGGTTTTCATATTTCCAATTTCCGTTGAGCTCCTCTGAATGGATAGTAAATCAGTGGACATGTACAAGTGAGTGGGTGCATCACAATTACTGGGAAAACTGCCTCAAAACACAAATCTCAGACTCACTGCCACCTTATAACTAATGATTCAAAGCTGAAGATTTTTACCTGAGCATGTAAATTTATAGAGTTCCTTGGTTTCTGAATGAATAAATACGAAAGAACTCTCTCCTCCCAGGCTACACAGTGAACAAAGTAATCATCAAATATCGATTATATGTTACCTAGCAGAGGAAGGAAGAGTAAAAGAGACATACTTCTTTTGGGAATATCAAAATCTAGCTGGGAAAAAAAGCCTCAGACAAGAAGCACATCTTGTCAAGTATCAGAGTTTATGTCCAAATTTTAATGTCTTAAAGTGCCAGCCATTAAGTGTACAGGATTAATGTAGTCAAAAGATATTTCTTGGGAAGCGGGTGTGGCTCAGTGGATAGAGCCCCCGTTTACCATATGGGAGGCCCGGGTTCGCGCCCCGAGGCCTCCTTGTGAGGGCACGCCGGCCTGAGCGGTGCGGTGGGCTGATGCAGCAACCTCACGGCAGGAAGCGGCTGTGGCGCAATGGATAGCGCACCCGTTTACCATATGAGAGGCCCCGGGTT
>JAQZBX010059345.1:6447-17624 GCA_029593785.1 Cabassous unicinctus | reverse complement strand
TCCCAGGCTGCACTCAGTAACTTGTGCCTTCTGCTATTATCCCATGGAAATCCCACCATAGAATCTGGCAAAATTGTATGTCCTTTTAGGTAATGATAGACAATCCACTAATGAGAAAGGGTATTGAAAGGAATCCTCCCATTTAAGTTTAGCATTTATCTTACTTATATAGTTATGCTTTCTAAACCACAAAATTACTAACAAGTCTAAGGTGTGTTATTATTGACAGTATCAAAGGAAACTTATTTTGTGGTGTAAAACACAAAATAGTGGATCATTATTGACAAGTTTCTTAAACAAAAAAAAAAAAAAAGGAAAGAAAAAAAAGTTAAGTGAAGAAAAGTTTCAGAAAATAAATGAAAAAAGAATTCCTTGCATTTCCAGCTAAGGCACTGTACAGCGACTAGAAACAGTCTACAAATAGGTAAATACTGAAGTATACATTATGACACTAAGTGTTACCCATAACTCCATCTGCCTGGAAGCACAGTCTAACCTCCATTACGTTCTTTGCACGTTCCAAAACCTTTTCACCTTCCACGGGTCCATTTATACTGCTTCTGCATTTGTCATCACTTTTTCTTTCTCTCTTTCTTTCTCTCTCTCTCTCTTTCTTTCTTTCTTTCTTTCTTTCTTTCTTTCTTTCTTTCTTTCTCTCTTTCTTTTTCTTTCAATTATTTTTGTCATCACTTTTATGAAATTGTACCTTCTATTGGGGTACTGGATTATTGAATTCTGGACACAATATTTTATTGTATTCAACCCGTAATCTGTTGTTATAAAGGTAATTGAGTATTGAAAATCTACAATATTGAAATCCTAACGTTTAAAAATACTCTTTTTCATATAGTGTTTTCATTCTTGACTTCCTTTATTATTCCATGTGTGTATTCATGAATGAGCTTGCACTCTCTCTATGCTGGCACTAAGCAGCCCATTTTGGAGAATTCATTACAGGGAGTAGGCATGGGTTGAGCACAGGGGCTTTCTAACCCAGGTGAACAGGACTGTTCAACAAGGGTGACACAGGCTAATAACCAAGGGAGATTTTCAGTTCTTATCTGCCACTGTATGTAAAGCATGTGGCTTGCAAGATTAGAACATTTCATGGCCTCATGGAAATAATGTTATCAAATACACTAAGGTATCTCCCTGGTTCTAATCAGATACTGGCCAGTAATGAGGGGTGACCCAACTCTAACAAATGTTGTCTTTGTTGCCCTAAGACTTTGAATTCTTGGATCTGTGACTGGCCAAAAGCTTGGGAAATTTTCAGTGAGATGCTTTGAGAAGTGCCCTGGGTTATGTTACACTGGCAAAATTTTATAACGATGGACAGTGGTTGGGAACACTGTAGGCTTGGAAGATTTCACAGATGCTAATTTTGCCTACTATTCCCATTTATGTTGTGTAATAATCCCATGTCTGAGTTTTAAGTGCACGTTCAGATTTCAATATTGGGGCCACATGCCTGGGTACTCATCTTGGCTCTTAAGTCATAGGAGCTAATGATATTCTTGACATGTGTCTCTGTGCCTTTGTTTTCCATCTGGAGTGTGTGTATAGTAAACACAGCCACCACATACGGCTGTGTTGAGCATTCAATGAGTTACTATATGTAAATTGTGCAGTGATCAGAAGGATTTATTTTCTCGACAGGATTGACAGTGATAATTTTCCTGTGCAAACAGGAACACTGTATAATATGAATAAAACACACACACATACACACACTCAGACTCACAATTACACAACACAGACTTACTCATTGACATCCCTCAATTCCAATTCATGATTATCCCCACCACCCAAGGGTAACCCAGATGTTTCCAGGGACTGCAGGAACATGAGAAAAGTTCTTTCCCTTGAGATCACTTTCTCTCACCACAACCCCAGTTCTCACTATCATATGGAATTGGGAATTACCCCTGTGCTCCCCATAAAAGCCATCAAGAAAACCTCTCCATATTCATCTAGACATTTATCCTTTTCTGTCCTCAGTGAATGAGTGGTTCCCAAATATACACCTTTTACTCTTCATCTTGAGACCAACTGAAATGAAGGGAAAAAAAGCACTGAAAATCAGATCATGGTATGTACTCTTTATACAGGTCTTTTGCTCTCTTAGTTACTCTAGAAAACCAGGTGGGAAGCTATTGTTGAGTCAACACAAAAGCAAAGTAGAGGGAACCATTTGAAAAGGCACAAATTTTCCTAGAGGTTATTTCTATCTATTCCTTTTTGATAGACAATTACCAAATTATTAATCCAAGGAGCAAAAATTGTCACTGAGGAAAAGGGCCTCTACCATAGAGTCCCCCAGCTCATGTCACCAACATTGAAGGCCTCTGATACCAGGAATCTGTTGGTAAGAGAGTCTACCCATTCTCACTAACCCCCAATTAGATAGTTTCTAAAATCTATAATCTACATGATCAGGTTTTCAAATCTGAACTTGTTTGAAAAAGGAATAAATCAAGAAAGCAACAGATGTATTTCAAAAAATGAAAGGCAGCATTAGCTTGGTGTTAGATGGGTTCTCCTCAACTACCCTGGCATTAGGAAGTTCCTCCAATGGGTCACCTTGGGGAGCTGGGAAGAAAGAGTAACTGTCATTATATCAGAGATGGATCTCATTAATTACTCAGTGAACATTGCATGACCCATTCAAGGTTCTTCTGTTTATGAATATCAGTTACCAAACATGAATTGAGCTGCTGCTGGGCCATCCACTACATAAATGTTATTTCTCTTCTCATCTGCATACATTATTTTTTTCTCTGTATGGGAAACTAAGTACTTGGTTATCTATCAGTCTCTTTGAGTTCATTGATCAATTTTTCTATCACTTTGTCTTGAAAGACAGGCTACTCATTGGATAATGGAGAAAAAATTGTTCCATTTTCTCCATACTTACTATTAAAGAGGGCAAAGGGTAGTAAAAGCATCAGTAGATAACTTTTTAAAATGGATATTTTGGATAACCCCCAAGGATAAAAGGAAATGTCTATATTAGTTCACAAACTGACATTTAGAAACTCAAGTTCTTATAAGTAAGTTTGGGAAACTAGTTATATGATGAACAGACCCCAAATATCCTGAATTACATATACACTTAAGGATGACTAGAAGTTGAAAAGCATGTTAAAAATATTTTTAGTATACTTCATCATCAGAAATGCCTCCCTTCTGATCCCTACCAATCCAGATTCACTCCATATTCTGCAATAAATATTTTACTACATCCCTGTTGAGTAAAAAATAGCATTAAGAAAGATTTGGTCATGAGGAAGAGAGGGAACAGTAAAGAACATTATAAGAAATACTAAACTTTTCTAAAGGGAGATTCATTTTAAGGCAACCAGCTTGATAGAAGGATCTAAAATATAAATTAATGATTAATAGGAAAGTATAAATCACATATAAAACTCTGTAGGACAAATTGGAGATTTGAAATTAGAAGAAAAGTGGATAATATTTTGTGGAAAAATTCATGCCAAATTTAGGGGGATTGAATTAATTAAATAGGTCAATATGATCATAGGTCTTGAGCACCAATTGAGATTTCCCATCTCTATGAACTGTAGAAACTAAGCTGGGAGCTTTTCCACCTGCTACCAACTTCAAATCTCAGGGCACAGAGTGACAGTTAGAACCATGAGCCACATGTGCATCATGAGATAACCATGGTGATTGGTCATCACAGAATTTTCAAAGAGAATGTATTCTCCATATTGCAAGGTCCAACTGCTGCTATGTGGCCATTTTACTTTGCCACCAGCAATGAATGGGTCTTTTGATATCTCCACATCTTCTCCATTACTTTTTTATTTTCCATTTTTAAATTACAGCTATTCTAGTGGGTATGAAATGGTATTTCATTTGGTTTTGAGTTGCATATCCATAATAGTTAATGGTGGTGAACATCTTTTCATGTGCTTTCTGGCCATTTGCATATACTCTTTGGAGATTCAAGTCTTTTGCCCATGTTTAATTGAATTGTCTTTCATTGTATTGTTCAGTTTTAGGATTTCTTTATATATTCTGGATATTAAACCCTTATTGGCTATGTGGTTTCCAATTATTTTCTCCCATGAAGTAAGTTGCCTTTTCACTTTCATGATAAAATCATTTTAGGCACAGGACTTTTTAATTTTGATAAGGTCTTATTTATCTATTTTTCTTTCATTGCTTGTGCTTTTGGTAGAAAGTTTAAGAAACCATTGTCCAACATGAGATGCTGAAGATCCTCCCTATGTTTTCTTCTAGAAATCTTATCTTCCTAGTTCTTTTAGGTCTTTTTACATTTTCACTTAGTTTTTGTATATGATATGAGATTGGGGTCCTCTGTCATTCTTTTACATATGGATATCTAGTTCTCCCAGCATCACTTATTGAAGACACTATGCTTTCCCTATTGAATGGACTTGGCAGACTTATAAAAAATCAATTGGCCATAGTTGTGAGGGACTATTTCTGAATATTTCTAAGGATCTATTCAATTTGAATGGTCTATATATCTATTCTTGTGCCAGGACCATGTTATTTTGACCACTGTAGCTTTGTAATAAGTTTTAAATTCAAAAAGTATGTGCCCTCTAAGTTTGTTTTTCATGATGTTTTTGGCTTTTTGGGACAGCGCATCCTTCCAAATAAATTTGTTGACTGTCTTTTCCATTTCTGCAAAGTTGTTTGTTTCAATTTTCATTGGGATTGCATAGCATCTGTAATTCTTTTCAGGTAGAACTGACATCTTATGATTAGCCTTCCAAATCATAAGCAAAGATTATCCTTCCATTCTTTTTTTTAAAATTCTTTTGCATAATTTTGAAGTTTCCAATGCATAAGTCCTTTACATCCTCAGTTAAATTTATTCTGAGATATTTGATTATTTTAGCGATAATTGGAAATGGACATTTGTCTTCATTTCCATCTCAAATTGTATGTAAATCAGTAGATTTGTTCATGTTTATCTCATAGAACATCACTTTGCTGGAATTGTTTATTAGCTCTAATAGCTTAGTTGTAGATTTTATGAGAATTTATATAAAAGATCATGTCATTTGCAAATAGAAAACTTTTACTTCTGCCTTTCCAATTTGAATGTCTTTTATTTATTTTTCTTGCCTACCTACTCTGCCTACAGCATCCAGAACAATGTTGAGTAACATTAGTGACATTGAACATCCTTGTCTCATTCCAGATTTAGAGGGAAAGCTTTCAGTCTTTCACCATTGAATATGGTGTTTGCAGTGGTTTTTTTTCACATATGCCCTTTATCATGTTGAGGAAGTTTCCTTTTATTCTTAAAATTCTAAGTCATTTTATGAAGAAAGGATATTGGATTTTGTCACATGCCTTTTCTGCATCAATTGAGGTGATCATGTTTTTTTCCCTTCATTTTGTTAAAATGGTTTATTATATTAGTTGATTTTCTTCTGTTGAACTACCTTCCCATCACTGGGATACTCCCACTTGATCATGATGTATAATTATTTTACTATGATGGTGTATTTGATTTGCTAGTATTTTGTTGATTTTTGCATCTATATGTATAAGAGAAAATTTCTTTAATTTTATTTTCTTGAACTATATTTATCTGGCTTTGGTATTAGGGTAATGCTGATCTCATGGAAAGAGTTAGGTAATGTTCTGTTCTCTTCAACTCTTTGGAAGAGTTTGATCATGATTAGTATTAATTCTTGAAAAGTTTTGTAGAATTCACTTATGATGCCATCTGATTCCTGGTCTTTTCTTTTATGGGAATTCTTTATTTTCTTTTGTTTTTCTTTATTAGAGAAGTCATGGATTTTTGAAAAATCATGTGCAAAATATGGGATTTCCATAAACTACCCCCCTACTTACACCCTGCATTGGTGTGGAACATTTATTACACTTGAGGATTATACAGTTTTATAATTGTACTATTAATTATAGTCCATGGTTTAACTTAGGGCTCATTGTATTGTGTAGTTCCATGGATTTTTAAAAACACTTTTATTCTTTTACCATATATACAGTCTAATATTCCCCCCTTTTAATCACTTTGAGTCATGTATTTCTGAGCTGTTAATTAAATTCACAATGTTGTGCTAACATCACTACCATCCATTACCAAAACATTTTCATCATTCCAAATAGGAACAATGTACATTTTAAGCATGAAATTTCCATTCCCTATCCCCACCTCAGTCCCTGGAATCTATATGCTAGTGTCTGTCTCTATGAATTGGCTTATGCTAATTAAATAAGTGAGGTCCTGCAATATGTGTCCTTTTGTGCCTGGCTTATTTCACTCAAAACAGTTTCTTCAAGGGTCATCCATGTTGTGACAAGTATTAGGAGTTCTTTCCTTTTTACAGCTAAATATGGCATGATGTATATATATATCTCACATTTTGTGCATCCATTTATTGGTTGATTGATGGTTGGATTGCTTCCATCTTTTCACAATTCTGAATAATGCCCTTAGGAACACTGGTGTGCACATATCTGTTCATGACACTGCTCACATTTCTTTAGGGTATATGCCTAGTGGTGGGATTGCCAGGTCCTGTGGTAGTTCTGTAGTTAACTCTCTGAAGAAATGCCAATCTCTCTTCCACAGCCTTTGACATTGCCACCAACAAAGAATGAGTGTTCCAATTTCTCTGCATCCACTCTGATGCTTTATTTTCCTTTTTTTTTTTCTTTTCTTTAAATAGCAGCAATTATAGTGGGTATTAAGTTGTATCCCACTGTGGTTTCAATTTGCATTTACCTGAAAGCTAAGGATGTTGAGCATCTTGTCAAGTGCTTTCTGGCCCATTGTATGTCTTCTTTGGAAAGATGTCTTTTCAAGTCTTTCTCTGACTGTTTGGAGGTTTTTGTTGTTGGTTTAAACTCTTTACTTGTTTTTGGTCTGTTGGGATTTTCTCTTTTCTAGAGTCACTGTAGGTTGTACATATGTTTCTAGGAATGTATCCATTTCATCTAGGTTGTCTAATTTGTTGACATACAGTTGTTCATAGTATGCTCTTAAGATCTGTAACAGCTTTCAGTTCTTTTTTGAATCCCAGAAGATCATGTACTTAGAACTAATACATGCCTGTGAGTGTGTGGTCCTTTGGTTGGACTGCCTCATTAAGGCAAGACCCAGTTTGGGTCTTTACACTCTTGCTGGTATCTTATATAAGCTAATAACTTAAAGCCAAAACTCACAGAGAAAGACAGCTGCCATTTTTACCCTGTAATGTGAGAGAAGCCTCTAGGATTTATAGCAGCCAAAGCTGAAGAAATGAGACACCCAAGAAGCTAAGCCCATGAAGCAGCTAAAAGCTAGAGAGACAAGCCCTGCCATATGCTTCTTTGCCCACAGCTGGTCTCAAGGGGAATGCAACCTGGGTAAGGCACAGACAGCCTGCCATCTTGCCTTGACATGTGACAGGACTCCAGGACCTGCTAACAGCCAATATTTGGTGAGAAAGCTTTAGCAAGGAAGAACAAGATCCTGTTTATTCCTGTGTTATAGGAAGTAATGCCCCCTCTCATTTCTCATGTTATTTGCATCTTCTCCTTTTCTTTCTTTCTCATTCTAGGTAAAGGTTTGTAAATTTTATTGATCTTTCTGAAGAACCAACTTGTGATTTTCATAATACTTCTCTACTGTTTTTGCTTTTCATACTCTATTTCATTTATTTGTGCTGTAATCTTTGTGATTTCTTTCTGCTTGTGTAGGATTTAGTTTGCTCTTCCTTTGCTAGTTCCTCCTGGTGTACAGTAAGGTGTTTGGTTTTTGCTATTTTTTCTTTTGCAGTTTAAGCATTTAGGGCTATAAATTTCCCTCTCAGTACTGCCTTTGCTGCACCAATAAGTTTTGATACGTGGTGTTTTTGTTTTCAATCATCTCAGGATATCATCTCAG
Organism: Cabassous unicinctus; assembly: GCA_029593785.1. Lineage (NCBI taxonomy): Eukaryota > Metazoa > Chordata > Mammalia > Cingulata > Chlamyphoridae > Cabassous > Cabassous unicinctus. The sequence continues at coordinate 9,721 of JAQZBX010059345.1, read as the reverse complement.
GAAAGCAGGAAATTGCTTTCCTGCTTTCATCTTTGACTTGTTTTGCCAATTCAATCATGGCACATTGAGACTCTGCCTTTAAAAAATGCTCCCTTCTCAAAGCAGCTGGGGGGAGAGAATCAATGCCCAAAGTACGTTCCTGAGCCACAAGAAGGGCCCCAATGCTGATACAACTTCCTGACCCTACATTTCAAACCCTGATCCTAAGAGCAGTGTCATTTCCTTTGTATGAAGCCCCCTGAAGGTCTAGATGAAATCCAAACTTGTAGCCCTCATCCCCCAGTAATTCACAGTATCTCTTGCCTACTATGAGCCTTTCTGGGAGTCAAGTGACCTCCCTAAGTGACCAGTGGTCTGTGTGGCTCCCAAGCTGGCTCAGAACTCTGGACATTCTAGACCAACTGCCACATAACAGCTCCTCAAATGATTAGCTTCACCTTCCACTGAGCATCCCTGGATGAGCAGTTGATGCTTATCAACAGGGATTTTGTCCTGTTGCACTGTGGCTTTTCAGTTCAATGGATGAAGTCTGCAGGCCTGCTGTATTCACCCTGTCTAAGGTCTGCACACCTGTCTGAGCAGCCTGGACTGAGAATGGGCATAGAGTTCACAAGCACTGAGTATGTACCTTCCCTGCTTGTGCACTTCCTCAGCAAATCAAGTCCATTCTGAAAGATATGGCTCTGAGACCTTGCAGTCCTTATGAGGTTTACTGAGCACTAGTGATATCAAATGCCTTTTTTTTTTACTGTTTCACATGTTGAACTCACTACAGATCCAATGATTTATGGTACACAGGAGAAAGGATACTGTGGATTATTTGTTCTTTCAGAGGCCTCCACAACCTTTTGAGAACTCCATCCTGCTTTCAGCCCAACCCCAAATCCCCCAAGGGGGACAACCAGCATTGTTATGAGAGATGGTCTACATCACTCCCTAAATGTTCCAACAAGACATATGGGAGAATTGTGTCCCTCTGTTAAGGAGGAGAATTACATGTCCATATTCAGTGAACACCGACATCATCAGAGGGTCCCACAAATTCTTACGTATCTAGGTCAACCAGATCTCAACCAAAGGCCACTCCATGTGATATGATTTAAACTCCCCCAATCTCACAAGAGAAATGCTTCACCCCCATGAGTTTTCACAATGCTTTGACTTGTTTTAGTAGAGATGACAGAAGCAGGGAGACAGAGTGAGTGCAAAGCTGAATAGAAGGAAACAAATCAAGGACCTAGTCTATAAAGTGTGGCCCAAAAGTGACCAGTTCCATTCACAAATCTCACCACAGCCATGGGATTCAAGTGAACCAAACACTTCTTTGTTGTATCTCATCACATTTGCTTCCTGTGTATTCAGAAAATAGTTACAGATATGTAAATGAAAGAATCACAATTTCTCTGTGGATGTGGGTTAAAATGGATAGATTCATGTGAATTCATATAGTTGACTGTATAAATAGATATATGATTAAATATCAGACAGATGGAAAGAAGAGAAAGGATGAGTGACACTGCAGTCTATATGGATTCAGTCTTCTTTCATTCCCCCAGTGCATTGATGCTCAGGAATGTGCTTCCATCTCCAAGTCTAGATCCACAGAAGTGGCTTGTTTAGCTAGCTGGGTGTGGTATCAACCTTTGAGGATCCCCTTGCCTAGGTGGCAGCCAAATGTCTTGACTTCACAGGGACTAGAACTATCAGATTTTGGTAAGTAATTCCTTGAATTCCTTTCATCCCTGGGGTCAAATCTAAACCATCTTCTCTTAGAATCTTCCTCTGGTCTCCCTGTGAGGCTGAGTCCATAGTCCTATGACCATCCACCTCATGTGTCCTGAGGACCTCTGGTGCAGCAGGGAGGGGTGTGGATCTGGAAATTCACCCTCCAAGGAAATCTCCAGTGTTGCTGTGTAAGCTCATGAAAATGACATTTTGTTTGGCATGTGAGCTCATAGGAGATGTCTAGAGTTCTGTATGGAGCTGCTTTCTGACCTATTGGAATAGCGGTTTCTCTTTAGAGGCCAAGGTCTTCCAGGAAGGAGGAGAGGATCCCACTAACTCATAGGGCATAAATGTGGATTTTGCACTCCCAGAGCCAGAGACCCATCTCTGACTGATCTGATAGGACTTCAGCCCATGTGTGGGCTAGTAGCAGGGACAAAGCTTGCCCAGACAACTGCCCATAAGGAGCAGATATGTAGGGTGGGTCTATGGATACCTTACCATGGCCCAGATAAACTCTATTCAAGGCAAGTTCCACCCTGATTGACTTGTACCTGGGGTGCAATGGAGGAAAAAGCATGCAGAAACACAGGCAGTATTGGTGTGTCAAAACCTGTGGACCAGGCCCCAGGACCTTCCTGTATGTCTGGACTTTCTGATAATGGAAGATCATGTTTGGTGTGATTGAGAAAGGACTTATTGGGAGACATACCCACTCTTCTGCTCTAGCACTAATGCTGTCATCATCCATGTAAGAAAGGAAGGAGTCCCCTGTGCTTGCAGGGCATAAATAGGTGGGCCATTGGTCTTAGCCTCTTGGAAGCCTACTGTATAGCAGGAGCTGTGGGGTCAGCACCAGTAAATCTCCTTGCATTTTCTCCAAGGTGATTGGGGAGCCCATGTACAGCTGAACAGGCCACCCATATACTGCTGTGGTGTGGTCTACTGTGGTGGGGAAGGCAGCTGGGAAAGTCTCACTTCCCCTATAACCCAGCAATCCTACTCCTAGGTATTCAGCCAAGAGAATGAACCCTATTGCTCAATCATCAACTTGTATACCAGTGTTTTAGCTGCTTTATTCCTGCCTCTTAGATAAAGGGCAATTTAGGTCACACAATTTTCCTAGAGTTTCTTTAGAATTGTTTTTAGTGATTGCTCCGAGAATATCATATGTATATCAATCTAATCAGATCTAATAGAGTTAATGTTATACCAGTTCAACTTACAGCCTTACAAGCACATGGATCATTTTAACCCCACTCCTTGTAGTGATCATCTGCATTCCCTCCACATGTACTGTGGCTACCCCCACCCCGAGTAGGGCATACCATTTGCAAAAATGCTATATGTTTTAAAATATATGAAACAATTTCAAAGTTTAAAAATAGGTTATTTCCTTTACCCAGTTAATCACTATTTCTGGACCACATCCTTTATTCCTGAAGTTTGGAGCTTCCTTCTTGTATCATTTCTATTCAGGCTGAAGTACTTCCTTTCACAACTTTTTCACATCTTTTTTTTTTTTCAGTCTGTCCTTCTTTCTTAATTT
>JAQZBX010059344.1:0-17541 GCA_029593785.1 Cabassous unicinctus | reverse complement strand
ATGATAAATTCCATTTAGCCTGAGAAAAATTGTCCTTTCCTCCTTTAAATGCCATTGGAAATCCCCAGATGAAGCAACTCCTATGCTACATCAGCAATCCATGCTAAACTGACTTTATGATGTCATGCATATTCATTCACTCAACATTCCCCTTATATAGGTCATGACAAATGCTGTGATTAAGTGGGTCTCTTTTGCATAGATATGTTATATAACATCATTTCTACAAAAAAAAAAGAAATAGATTGAGTGGCTGAATCAGATTTGTTATCCTGGATTCCCTTATGGGCCTTATGGATGATAAGTAAATTAGAGTGGCTCACAAGAGAATCAGAAGAAAAGGGATACAGTCAAGGGACTCATCCCCACAGGGTGGAAATCTTTAAATGGTTATTAAGAAGAAGGTTGGATATACCACACATGGGTGTAGTCAAAACAAACATCTTAATTTAGCACTATCTGAATTTGGGTAGATTGATGGGACCCCTTTCTAGAACCCTAATATTAAAGGTCCATAAACAAATTTGTTGTATTTATCCAGGTTTGAAGTAATTTAAAAAGTCAGAAGGCAAGCATGCATTGAGAAATCTGACCTCAAATTGGCAAGGTCAATGGACTGGATAATTTTTCAGAATGTGGATGAGCAAAGCAACCTTGGTCTTCTGGCTCAACCCCTGGCTGGGGACCCAAGGCCATATGCGTGTGAATAGATAAATGACCAGGGGTTGGACATGAAAATTTCTATGACTCCCTGACAAAACCCAATGCACTGTGATTTCAAAACTTTTTAGTAGAATGAAAAGGGATCTATAGTTAAGATTGAGAGGATATATGTATACAAAGTTTAATGGAATTTAAGAGAAACATTGAATGAAAATTGGAATATTTGGAAGGACTTTTGCAAAGAGTTTGCATCTACTTTACCTCTATTATTGGAATGTATATTGTCTGCCTGAGGAAACTTCTTCTACCTAGTCTTGTCAAACAGCAGTAATGTGAGTTTGCTTTTAGACCTATATTAATTGGACATGCTAAATATAATTGCCTGAATCCATGGAGATTGTTACCTTGAAACAATATAGAATACCTGTATGAGTAATGACATGTTAGAATATGGAGTGTGGGTACTAACAAATTCTAAGAAAAATAGCCCTGTATGGCCCACGAAAACAATAGATAACTCATTGAGAGTAATAGTAGATATTTGAGATTTGAATAAAGTAGTACCACCTAAATCTTCACCACCACCTGATGTGGTTTCAACTCCTACTTATGCAGAGTAGAACTTCAGTAAAAGTATGTCAGGGCCAGCCAATACTAACTTCTGGGATTTTGGACCAGAAAATATACAGATAAACAGGAATGTAATACAACATTTAAATGACAATTACTAGCTTGCTATTGGGGGTTATTTGAATCTTCCCTTATGACTAAAGGACATAAAATAATCTTGAAGCCTGGCATACCTGTAATGACTGGGATGTAGTCAGAGAAAAACTCTAATAAGGAAGGTTGGGACCAGAAATATTCCATAATAAAATGGAAATGGTTTATGCATGAGCATACAGCCCAAATAATTGAAGATGTACTCATCATAACCATGAGAAAGTACCCTCCTTTCCCTTAGACCAAATTTGGAATGGCCTTTGGAAATTCTGGAACCTATGGCCACTTGGGTGGTGTGGTATTAAATTTCATGTGTCAACTTAGCTAGGTTATGGTGTCTCATTGTTTGGTCAAACAAGCACTGGTCTGAACATTATTATGAAGGTAGTTCATAGATGCATATTGCCAGTTCTTTGCATCTGTAGATGATTGCACCTACAATCAGCAAATAAGATTTCCCTCAGTAATGAGGGGATTCTTCTCACACAATATGTTGGAGGCCTTAAAAGAAAGAGCTGAGGATTTCAGAGATCAAGAGAAGACTTTATGCCTCTATTTCAGCCAGCCAACTTCTGGGGAATTCAACTTCACCTTCATCTGAGTTTTCAACTTGCAGCCTGTCCTAGTGAATTCATACTTGACAATCCCCCATTTTGTGAGCCAATTCCACTAATCTCTCTCTCTCTCTCTCTCTCTCTGTCTGTCTCTCTCTCTCTCTCTGCCCCCCCCTCCCTCTCAACTGGCTATATATATGGCTAATGGAAAGATTAATTGAAAAATAAAAGAACATGTAAGCTCAGTGGACAAAATGCATGCCACTTTCTTTACATTGATGGAAGAATTAAACAATGACAAAAGCCCCTGTTTGGGGTTTTTATGAACTTATGGGTAGTGGCAATTGACCTGGCCATATTGCCAGACAGATGTGCCATGGAAAACTGAAGAGTTAAATAGATGCCCATATGGGGTAGAGCCCTATGAAAGTCATTATGGGAATTTAAGGAGTACATTAAAGTAAGATGTAGCTAAACCCATTAGAATTATTTTTTCCAGGATCCTGCCCATCCTGGAAGAGCATACTCAGTTGATGAAGCTAGTGGACACTTCTTGTCTAAATTGGAGGTGGGTGGCAAAAGATGTTAGGGGCTGACTTTCATGCTTTTATGTCTGTGCTCACCCTCAAGAATAAGGGGACAGTGGAGGGTCCTCACTGGATAGATTCTCATGTTTTTTTTTCTGGGGAATCTGAAGAATGGAGGGTGACAGAGGATGCTGGAACAATCATATAATTCTTTTCCATGTCATCTCAAATTTATTTTTTCCTATCTGTTGCAGTGGTCCTAGGTCCAGGAATACAACAGATGCTGGAGACAAAAATGATCCCTTAGCACAAAACTCAAACTAAATATTTAAACTTTATATCAGTGTTCCTCAAGGCCTAATACGGTGGATTGTGCCTTCACACCATCTGACAAAATTGGAGTTGATAGTGAATGCAGCTACATTGCCTATTAGTCAAGATAGCTCACTAGTTCAATGCCTATGTAACCCTAGCCTATAAGAATGAGAAAGAACTGAGGAGAGGTACTTGCTTGAATAGCATTGCTGCTAATAATCTGAACCAGCAGAGTTGCTGAAACTAACGTCCTTTCCAAAAGTGGAAACTTTTTGTAAAACAAAATTAGAAATGAAGAGGAGAAATAATAGCTGAGAATAAGCAATGGAAAAAATGAATAATGCATGAAAAGAAAACCAATATTATTATATTGAGGCAGGATAGAATAAGGATGAAAGGAGGAGAGGTAGAAAACCCAATAAATTTCCACACAAACACTACTCAGTAAAAATAAATGAGGCAACATTCTGCTTAGTCTCACATAGACTTGTTATCAGGAGGCAGCTTGCAACATTTGCCCATCAGCTGCAGAAGCAGTCCTGGCACCTTGTACCTGTTGATGTACCCAAACAAGTTATAGGAATGCAGCTTGCAGCATCCACCCAGGGAAAAGAAGGAGAAAAACAGGAAATTCCCACACTAGCCTTTGTACAGCAAACTCCAGGAGGGCTTGGGAGCAATAGCCAGATGTCAATCACCACCATACAGCAGCCCATAAAAATCAAACTACCCAATAAAGTTCTCTTACTTTGTCCTAAATACTCCAGCCAGTGTAAACCCTAACTCCCAATGATAATCAATAAAACCAGAAGCCCCTAGAGATGGTGTGTGCATCTCACCCTGTAGCATGCCCACCTCCATGTTGGGGGTTGTGTACTACCCTTTTTCTTGTTTCTTAATAAACTCTTTACTCCCCTGCCTACCCTATGGCATATCTTTAAGTTCTTTCATGTGACATAGCCAACAACCTAAAAGTCCAGAACCCAGAGCATTCTTTTAATTATATTAATACCTCAAAATATGCTCAGAGTAGAATAATATTACATTGTTACCTGATTGTTCATGCTTTCTGTATTTGTGAATCAGTCTACTCAGTAAAATTCATTTGTCACTCCCAGTAATTTCAGACACACTCAGAGCAGTGAAAACTTTTCCTCTCCCAATGTGTACTTCCCAGCTGAGGTTAAACAAGTTGACACTTTGCTTTCTTGTTTCAGTTCTCATAAGGTAAAAGGTCTTTTTTGTGGTATATACAGGGACAAGTATTTTGCTTTGGGGTTTTTAAAATTGATTTCACTGTTTAAAATGTTTACAAAGGGTAGTACTGAAGTGCTATCCAATGTTCATAATCTTAAAAAAGGCTGTGATGTGTCTTTCAGAGAAAATATGTATCTTAAATTACTTCATTCAGGCATGAATTATGGTGCTGTGGGTCAGAAGTCCAATCTTAATGAATCAGGAATATACATTAAGGAGTCTTTAAAGAGAAAGACACATAAAATAATTTTTTCCATTGATTGGTTGATAGAAATATGGTGTCCAGGGACTCACAGGATCCGAACTCAGTATATCCTCCATAAGCAGTTTTTCAGTATGTGCTAATTCAGTGTTTACTATGACTTCAGAGAACATAAGCACTGCAAATAATGCAAATCAACTGTATCACTTAGCACAATTTTATCAGATGCCCAGAAGATTGAAGCAAAATATTTGTCAAGATTACCCCTACTTTTGGAACCTAACAAGGCTATGTGAGGCCTGATAGCATACTCAAGCAAAATAAAATTGGGTTTGCCTACCACTCATCTAACCCTAATATGGGGAACCCAACATTTTTAAGTACAAAACATATATCCTACCTTCACTCAGGCCTCTAATCTACAATGAGAGCAACATGCATGGTGGATCAAACAACATTGTGCCAAAATATAAAAAGCTTTAGGGGAAGAGAGATGCTGGTCTAAGCACCAAGGGACAAGTTTAATTTACTTTGAATGATGAGCAGCATTTATTGACTGGAAGATTTATTAACTAGTACATTTATTAACTTGAATAATAAGATTAGAAGGTGTTCTCTTCCAGGAGGAAGGCAAAGCATGAAAGCCAGAAGGGAAAGATGATGAGATTTTATTGACATGGATCAGGCAGTCTCAACAAATAATACTGAATAATGCTAGGACCCAATGCATTTGAAAAAGGTATGTATCCTGAATTAACAGGACTTCTTACCTCTTTAAAAATAGATGAAGGCCAAAGTAGCCATGGGGAAATGTCCTTATATCCTTGCTTCTTTGGCTCAAGGGATACATCTATGGGAATCTCATGGATGCCCAAGTCTATAAAAGTTCTCTGGGAACGCATGTTACATCAATGATTTATGATTGTCCTCATCCCAAGAATAGAACAGAATAAGACACACCCTTATCCAGCAGCAATAGGAACTATTCTAAACCACACCCATGTTCTCCCTGTGGAACAATCAAAGGAAACAGCAATCAACAGAAACTCATCTCAGTACAAGACTGTGAACTGAGACAGAAGAGCTGGCATTGTTCCCACATGACTTGGAACCCAATAATAACCATATCAAAAACAATTGTAATGATACCTGTCTGTAACAATATCTGGTACATAAGCAAGGGCTGATTCTCTTGGTAAGAAAAGTAAAGAACCTCTGCAAATCTTAGTTATTTCTTCCATAATTAAATTGAATTGTACCATTACCATACTGAAATACAGTGTTAAATTGGCAGGTTTGTGAGAGTCACCTACCATATGTAAATAAGAATCTAAAATATGGACTAACAGGAAATGAAGTAGGAATAGGGAATGGGAAGTTAAGGCTTAAAATATAAAGGATTCATATTTGGAATTATTGTAAATTTTTGGTAATGAATGGGGGTGAGGGTAGTACAACATTATGAATGATATTAACAATACTGAAATATATATATATATATATATATATATATATGAATGTGATTAAAATTGGAAATGTTAGATTGTAGATAATGGTAACAGAATAAATAAATTTTAATAATACATGGAACTACACTACACAAACTGTGAACCCTAAGTTAAACTGTGGACTAGAGTTAATAGTACAATTCTAAAAATGTGCTACCATCAATTGTAATAAATTTTCCACAACATTTCAACATGTTAATGATAGTGTGGTATACAAGAATCCTGCATTTTGTGCATGATTTTTCTGTAAACACACAATTTCTCTAATAAAGAAAAAAATGTTATTCAGAAATATCATATGATAACACTGATGCTGATGATCAAACGAATTGGGAGAATGAGTTAAAACTTTCTCAGAATTAATACTGATAAAAATTGTCTTGCTTAAGTAAGAACTGGGTTTACTTAATGATTACCTAATTTCTATACTAAACAGTTCTCCATGGTTTATTACAAAGTACAAATAATTATAGGTCAAAATGAAAAATGAGTAACCAAATTAATATAAGAATATGAACATGTATGCATTGATTTTATATGATGGGTTAATTGTTTCTTTAAATGTTTCCCTAACCCACCCTGGATTCTCCAAATGTTAAGCTTTTTCATATTGATACTATTTATGTGTCTGTTATATATATGGCATACTAAACACAGATGCTCAGAAAAAATATGATCATTTTGCTCTAAGAGAACCTAGGCCAAGGACCAGCAGGCTGGACTGTGCAGTAATGGGTTAACTCAAGGTGCTTAGTTTACCCAAGCTCTGCACATTCCAAAGGTCTTCAGAACTAGCTGTTGACAGACTAATGGGAGATATCCTCTGAGTCCTTGGTATATCCTGAACAATAAGAGTGATTTGTATACCTGAGACCTACGGCCAGTCCATATAGTTTGTAACAGCAAAGTGATGGTTGTGAATAGTTGTTTTTGTATTCCTGGGGCTTTGGATCACACCATATTGGTTTGACCTCAGGGTTGGGGAAATTGGAGTATGCATATCTGAGGTAAGCCACATTGGTGCTGCATGGCTATCTGACTAATCCCCAGTAAAATTATTGGACACCAAGTTTTATGTGAACTTCCCTGATTGGTCTCACTTTGATGTGTTGATATTTAATATTGTTGCTGGATGAATTAAAGTCATCCATGCAACTGTACTGGGAGAGGAAAACTGACAACTTGCACCTTTTTTCTTTTGGACTTCATTCCATGCACCTTTTGCCATTACTAATCTTGAGCTTTATCCTTTCACTATAATAAACCATAACTATGAGTATAACAGTTTTTCTGAGCTCTACAAATCCTTCTTTACATGTAAACCAGAGTGTGATCTTAGGGACCTTGACCACAGTCACTGAACATAATTGTTCCATCTGCAGCATTACTTTTACATTTTAGCTGTATTATTATTGAAATATGACAACATGTGTCTTTGCCTGTGTGTGTGTGTATTTTGTGTACTTATGCTTGGTTGTTCCTGGCTATTGAGTTTTCTATACAAATGTATAGAAAATACATGTATCTCTACACCACAACACAATGAGAATGTATCTCAGTGAACCACAAGTGATCAGTTAAAACTATGAGCCTGAAGTAAGAATAAATTTCATATTGCTCATCTGCAAACTCTGGGAAATTTCTAGGGATTCATTACTGAGACTCAAACATTTAATGAGCAAAATCCCATAAGAGTACAAATATTAATAATGGGGTGAAATTGGTTAAATGTATATGCTGCTTGTGATGTTTGATTTATTTACTGATTTGAAAGAATGTCTAATGTTTGGATGTCTACCTATAGTAACATGATATAAAACTAAGGCAGGGTACTAAACATAGATGAACTTGTAAGCAGAAAAACACATGCCTACTTAAACACATATCTTCTCAATTATTCAAAAATGTTCAGTTCATGCAGGCTATTTAGAACATTGGAAATATACTTGACTCCAATTGCCTTGTCACTATTCAATGACTTACATGTTGGTGGCCACATAACTTATTGTCCTATCCAGGGTGTTTACATAGAGGTATGTGGGCTCAAGTATAATATGGGAAAACTTCTGATGAGAAATGGAGGCAATGACATAATTGGGGGAAATTCTGAAGTTTAGTGGAATCATTGGTATAGTAAAGAGACATAATGTGGAATGGGAATAATTGTATAACACTATAAAATTGTGGAAGAGGAATGAATGTACAATATTTGGAAAATTTAAATGAAGAATTGTTTTACTGTTATATCATGAGAAATCTAGAAAACCATAGCCAGTATAATATTGGGACAACTATAATGAGGGAAGATGGACAAGAAACTGTCCAGTGAGGAAAGGAGATCAGGGTATATTAGTGGTCATATTTTCATGGGGAAGTTGTACTGGTACAATATTGGAAAACTCCCAATTAAGAATAGGTTCAATAGTATAATATTGAGAAATTTTCTGAAAGGAAAGGGTATGCTTATATAATAGATAGATATTTCTGATGAGGATTCAGGTTACTGATATATTTGTAAGTTTTGGATGTGGGATAGGAAGAGTGAATAATTTTGGAAATTTCCAAAGGGGAATGAGAGCACAAGTATAAAATTAGCAAATTTCTGATGAGCACTGGTATTATATAGTGAATTTTCAAATAAGCAATAGTCACAGTGTTAGAGTCAAACCTCATATAAACAACTTGTACTTTTGTGTAATATGAAAATATAATGAGGTTTTGATTTTTTAATAAATAAATTTATTTCAAATTCACAAAAGTAAAAGAGCAGAAAAACACGATTTGAGGCCTTGATATAAATATTGGGGCTTTTGAAAATGAATGGAGCGCCATAATCTAAAGGAGAAACAATTAATGATGAGGTAATAATATAATATTGATGAACTGCTGAAGAGGAAGGAAGACATCAATATGATATTGGGAAATTCATGACAAGGGTTTAGAGTACTAATATAATATAGTGAATCCTCACAAAATAAAAGGCAGAAATGATATAATCTTGGGCAATTTTAATAAGACATGGAGCACTTGTATAATGTTGGGTAACTTCTTGTGAAAACTAGGGGACACTGGCACAATAATAGATTCCATGAAGATAGGAGGTGCATTTTAATATTTGGTAATTCATGACGAATATTGGGAAACTTCTGATGGCCAATGGGATATGAGGAATTGAATGGGCATGGTAACTTTGGGAAAGTTCTATGAGGAATACAGGCACCAGTATAATATGAGGAAACTTCTGAAGAATGGTGATCCTGGTAACATATGGAGAAATTTCTGAAATTTCTAATAAAGAAGGAGAACATATAATATTGTGAAATTTCCAGTGATGAGTTGAGATTCTGATATAATACAGGGAAACTCCTAATGATGAATTAGGTCACTGAAATAATATTAATAAACTTCCATATCAGACACTGGTATAATATGGCAAAACATCTGAAAATAATGGTTGCACTGTTATAATATTGGGGATATTCTGAAAAGAAATAAGATCACTGTAATCTCATAACCTTATGGAGAAAGTTAATAAGGATGGGGACACTGTCACAACACTGAAAAACATCTCATGAAAATATGGGATTTATATGATGAGAAAAATTCATATGAAAAATGGACCACCTGGTGTAATATTGGGAAAATTCTGATGAACAAAGGCTTCCTTTTATAACAGAAAAATATTATTAGGAACGTGGACTCTAGTATCATTTGTTAAAACTTCCAATGAGAATATATTCACTGGTATCATATGGATAAATATATTGATGAATGGATGCATTGATATAATATTGGGAAAATTTGAAGTGGAATGGGAGCACTGATATGTTGGTTAACTTCTGATGGGGGAAGGGAAAATAGTGTAATATTGGACAAGCTTTAAGGAGGAATATGGAACTGTTAACAAATAGAGTACCTTCTGATGAGGAATGGGGGCATTCATATAGTATGGGGAAATTTCCAATAAGTTTCCCAAAGAAATGGGGATTCTGGTAAAATATTAGAAAATTCTGATGATCATGATGAAACAGATGATACTTTGGAAAACTTCTGAAAATGAGTAAGAGCACTAGTATCATATGGAGAAAAATCTTAAGGAAATGGGAGCACCACTGTAATATTTGGAATCTTCTATCAAGGAATGGTGGACTGCCTTAATGTGGAGAAACATATAAGAAGTATCTTAGAAATTGTAAATATGATAAAACTTCTCATGAGAAATGGTTGTGATATTGTGATAATTGTATAATTCTGACTGGGATTGGGGGTTCAGAAAATAAGACAGTTTTGATGCAGACTAACAGAACAGGTACAATATGGAGAAAATATGGCAAAGAATGGGAGTCTCTGTATAATACTGGAAATCTTATGAAGAGGAATGGAGGCATTAGAGTATTGTGGGAAAGATTCTGATGAGAAAGAGGTCATTGGTATAATATTAAGAAATATCTGAGGAGGAATATGGGTACTGATATCATATGGAGAACTTCAGTTGATCAAAGAGGTAGTGGTAAAATACTGGAAAACATATGATATACAATAAGGCCATATATATAATAATGAGAAACTTCCAATGAGGAATTCATGAAACTGTATTATAAAGAGGAATTTCTGATACTGAAATATCATGTGAAAATTCCAATGAGGAATGGAAGCACTACTTTTGTATTCAAAAACTTATGATGATGATTGAGGACAATAGTACAAGATGAGGGGAATTGTAGATGAGGAAAGGGAGCACTGGTATAATATTAGGAATTCTGAAGATGAATGGTATTTTATTGGGAAACTGAACTGAAAGCATATTCACAAATATCTTATGAAAATGGTTGCAGTGAAATAATATGGGGAAACAGCTGGTGAAACTTGGAGGAACTGGAATCATATATAGACTTTTACAATCAGAAAAGAAAACACTGATATAATATTAAGAATGCCCCAAAGAGCAATTAAGGCTTTGGAAATAAGCCTAAATATCCTACCGTGATACTGTATTATGTATGAAAACAAGTAATCTAAAATTTCATAACATTTATTCAAAATAAGTTGGAAAATCTTAATCAATGTATTCAATGAATGGAACAACAAAAAACTTCAGCTCATAATGCTGTTTTAGCAAATTGCATTGTTGAAAACAAAGCTAATGAGCATGAAATTATTGTAGTACATTCTTATAAAAGTAAATGAAATTCAGAACAATTTAAATATGATTCCTCAATTGTTATTTAGGACTTATATATGAAATTCTATAATTGCTTTTTGGAACATCTTAACTTGTGGGAATTTTTGTTAAATAAGAGTTTCTATTTTTAACTGAATAAATTTGTATTCTGTACTGGAAAGGGACAAGTTGGAGAAGTTCTACTAGTTTTCAGCATTTGTATTTGGTAAAGGATGTAAAATAAATATAAAAAAGAGAAGACATTTATATTCTAAGAATAGTTATAAGGAAAGGTATTCAGGAGGCAAAAACGCAGTAGTATAATAAATATATTAGGCTGAAATATTTACAAAGTCCAATATGGAAACATTAAAGTTGGGAGTATTTTGCATTTATCAGAATTTGTTCTGTTTGCCTTCAAACTTTTGTAGAGAATGACTCTTAATTAAAAATAGTATGGTGTACAGAGAAGAATCAGTTGCAAGTCAAGAATTTGCAAATTGCTAAAATGCAAATTTGATGATTTCAGGCAATTTTATTTAAAAAGGAAAAATAATAAGACTATTGAATAAACATATAATTCATATCAATATGTCAACATGATATGAAAGACATATGTTGAGAAATTGATTAAAGGATATTAATATATACCAAGAAAAATTATTCTTCTTATACTATTTTTAACTTAAGATAATTAATAGAAAAAATTCTTAAATGAACATGGATTCGTGTTTTCATTTTTAGAAAGAATTTTATTCATTTTTTAGAAATAGTTTTTGAATAGAATTGTTATAGAATTGGTATATCTTTCCAAAGATATCTATCTACCTATTTTTAAAAAAGACTTCAAATATACATCTGCCTCTCATACAAGATTCCTCTTTGACTTAAATATTTCAAAACTATTTGCTAGTGGTTGTATATTGATTAAATAAAAACACTTAGAGCATTCTTAGCCTTTTGATAAATATTTCACATTTACAAAATGCTGACTCAATATATAGAATCTGTTTATTTTATTATTCCATGCCTCTTCTTTTCCATGTGCTTTCTATTCTATTCATTCTTGATTTTCACTACTCTTTTTTATCAGTGTTAAGATTATTTATATTATATAGGGCAGTAGTCTGGAGACCATGGCTTCCATGCCAAACCCAGCCCACTGCCTGTTTTACTGGAACACAGCCACAACATTCATTTACGTATTGTCTGTGGCTGCTCTCACAGTGCAACAGTACAACAGGACAACAGTGGATTTTGTAGTTGTAATACAGAGTGATGACTCTCAAAGCCAAAAGTATTTATTATCTGGACCTCAGAAAATGCTGACCCAGCTATAGATAGAAAGTGATATAAAAAGTATTGGTATGTATTGTGAAAATTTTTTATTTTTACCAACAATTAAAAAAAAGTGTTCTAAGGAGAACATTCCCCCTCGCCGGGGCCCTGACACGCCCCGCGGGTCCCCGGTCGAGGTCCCAGCAGCTCCATTCCCTCGGGCGCTCTGGGTTGAGGCGGGAAAAGCCCGCGCCTCTCTCTGGCCCGCTCACATAACGAGTACCCCGGGTCCGGGTTGGCGCCTTACCAACCGGTGGCGGCGGCCGCGCCGCCCCGCATGCATTCTGGGTAGGCGGGCAGCTCGCCAATGTTGCCCTGGCTGCCCTTGCAGTAGCCGCCCGTGGCGCCATGCGGGAACTGCGGGACGCCCGGCGGTATGTGGTAAGTGGCGGCCTTCGCCGCCGCGCTGTGGCAGTGTGGTGGCTGCTTGCCTGCCACAGCCGCCGCCTGCAAGGAGGGGC
Source organism: Cabassous unicinctus (assembly GCA_029593785.1). Lineage (NCBI taxonomy): Eukaryota > Metazoa > Chordata > Mammalia > Cingulata > Chlamyphoridae > Cabassous > Cabassous unicinctus. The sequence goes on along the minus strand of JAQZBX010059344.1, from coordinate 4,832 downwards.
CGGGTGGCCGCCGGCCTTCGCGCCGTGGAACTTCGTGTAAGTCTCCTCGATGGGGCTCAGGATGTCGGACACGGAGAAGGGCGTTGTGTGCTTGGGGCTCAGCGACAGGCTTGGAGGACGGCCAGACCGTTAAGCATCATTCTGTGGGCAACCAAAGGGGTATTTCCAAATTAGCTCAAAGTATCCAAATCCAAAGAAGTGAGAAAACACACAGAGGCATTCTCCAATACTCAGATGATACCTAGTCTCCTGAACTTGAAACAGTTGGGCTACTTCCGCCTCATGCACTGGAATTGCCGAATTTTTTTTTTTTTTTTTTTTTTTTTTAGACTAACACACAAAAGAGAATATCTATATGTATTAAAGCGGTTGCTGGGATCCTTCTGAAAACTGCAGTTTGGCTTTTAAGATTTTTGTTCAATTTCAAACTGTATTATTAAATGTACTTATTAGCTTATATAAAAAATAGTAGAGAGCCTTGCATTTCAAGCTTTCCTCAGACAACAGGGTAAATGAAAATAGTTGCATTTTAACATCTATGGATATAAAAGCCACTTGGTATTACATTTTATTTATTATGTTTTATTTTTCAAGTTCAAACATTTTTAAAAAGTGAAACCCATTATCATAATCTCCACATTGATTAGTTATCCAAACTGAAAATGTGTTTATAATTTTCCCAGATGATTATTATTTGCTCTGTTTTCAGGCCAGATATTTCATCTCATGTAATTTTATCCGCAGAACTTTGTATAGCAATTCACATGAAATGATTTTACAATGACTTGTTGCTTATTTTGGTTTTGCTTATTTTGTTTTTCAATCTGTTGGATCCTGCTAAAAGTGTATTTACATCTGGAAGGCTCCTATCTTTAGATAAAAGAGCACTTTGTCATATTTGGAGTTTCTCTGCAGAGAGTCATTTTCTGACTGCTTAGGAACGTGATATACCAAATAGAACTCCTTCACTGGAAGTGAACAGTTCTGGGGGGAAACAAACCACAATCTTCAACATTTCTCCCTATCACTTATTTGTGTCACATTCTAGAAATCACATGCCCAAATCCTGAAAAAACCATGTGGATGTGTGTAGAAGATTCTGAAAATAGGTGTAGTCTGGGAGGATGGTTATATAGATTTATGTGCAGGCACAAATTACAATAATCCAATTCATATCCCATTGAAGCTTTTCATCAAATTCATTTCATCAGATTATTGTCTGTCTAAATTATATATGGGAATATATACTCAGTAGATTCTTAAATACTATTGAGTAAATTGGTTTTCACAGGAAATGTATTTCTCAGGAATGTTTTATTGTTGGGCTTTTGTTTTCCTTAAAAATGATGCTGACACTCCACAAAAATGCAAATACTACTAAAGGGAATACAGTGAAAGAAATGCCCCTCTTCTTTTATCCTCCATCCTCCCAGCTACAGAGAGTCAGAGGCAATCAATGTTACCTGTTTCTTCTGGGCTAGTTATCTTGAAGCATCTTCTATTTTACACAATAAGGGTAACATGCTGTATACACTGTTCTGAACCTTGCTTTTATCATAGTTTCAATTTTTTTTTTGTAGTTTTACACACCAGACTTCACATTGAAGGCTTAATAAATAGGCTATGGGAGACATAGAAATTTTTCCTAGACAAAAGATTCATAGATTCCAGGTATATGGTGCTTTTCAGTAGGATTGCTTGGCTCTCTGACAAAAATGTGGTATTTATTGGTATTTATTGAAAAATCTCTGCTGTGCTAGTTACCCTTAGGGACAAAATATTTGGCAAAAAAAATTCTGAACTAGGAGTCTTTCCCAGAGTTGGGATTTGCTCTTGTCAGACACATCCTCAGAGAAAGTGACCTGAGAGGATCAGAGAAACCTTTTCTGATATACCCAGGTTGAAGTGGGGTTCTAGTTGGTGCTGAGAGGGAAGTTTTATTGTTTTTCTAGAGTGACAGATTTCTAATATGTCCTGAACCTCCTCATAAAGACAAACTGTTGGAAAATATAACTTTCTGCCTTCTACTTGAGGACATAAGTTTTTTGAAATGAGATGCTTGCTTCATTTATGGTTAGTTTAAAAATACTTGTGAAATAATTTGATTAATAAAATTCTTATTTTCTGGAAGTAGCTTTAAAATATCAGCTTTGCAGTTGGGAAGGAATAAAGAGATATGTCACAGACACTAGTATTTTATAGCAAAATTTGAGATTATAAAGAAGAAATAAACTGCTAAAGAGCTGAAAGTCAAAGTTTATTTTAATTATTTTTTAAAATTTTGGTAATTTCACCAGTTCATGAAATCTGGTTCTCATTATTTCTCTTTAGTCCCCCTAAAAGTTTTTTGTTTTGTATGTTCATTTCAATTATTTTAAGTCTCTTATGATAATTTTATATTTATATTTATATGACTTTGCTTTTTCTATGTGACACAAAAATCCTTTCAAAAATATTTTCTGCACAAAATGTGAACTTCTTGCAATTTAACTACTCTTTAAAAGTCTTTGTCACTCTTTCCTGAGATTGAAATGTTAAGATTGAAAAGTTTTTTGTTTTCTGACCAGTGATAATTCTGACCAAAGAAATCATCTCAGACATACATTTTAAGTTAAAATGATTCTTAGTAAAATGTGAGAGTGGATAAATAGGTGCTGAAGATATTGTTGTTGAAATCATCATAATAATGAAACCCAATTGAGTGGTTCCTACAAAAAGATTTAACTAGAAGCTGTGCCTTCTAGGGCCTAGTTGTAACACTAGTTTTCACAATTATTGCAGAGAATAACATTAGATATAACACTGGAGTAAAAATATGAAAATTGACAGATATGTAGCAATTTTCTTTCCCTAGGGTGCTGAGCTTATGCTAGAAATGTACATTTTTCTATGTTTTCTGTTTAATTAAAAGTTTAAAGGGTATGATATGGGGAAAACAATGGCAATATTGAAATATGATTTTTATTTCTGAATGTCAAGTTTACTAGTATATCTTGCTTATAGAAAGTTTAAAACCTTTTAGAATATAATGGCATTTCCATTAAACAATATCTCTTAAGAAAAAAAGTGTTCTAAGGAGAGTTCATCTTGGAAATAACACCTCCTAACTGCTGGAAATAGGAGGGGCTGGGCATAGTGTGGTATAGTTACCATTTAGCTACATAGTATCAAAATCTAATTTAAAAATCCACAGCTTTCTCCTTTTTTTGTGTTTTCTCAACAGATATATGGATGGGGTTCACATCAGACTTGGGAGAAATGATAGTTGTGCACTGGTTTTAAAACATCTAATGAAAATTTGTGATTCATTTAGTAAGTAGTTTAATATAAAATGCATATAGTTAAATATTTTATTTGATTTGAACCCTGAATTTTTATTGCTTTATGGTTTGTTTTTTATTACATTGGCAATTAACATCTGTTAAAAGCAAAACAAGGTTCAGCAATGTCAATGTAAAAAATAAACTCTAGAACTTTATTTCCCTTTCCAACTACTCATCTTCCAGAGGTACACACACACTGTGTACATGCTTGGAACCAACATACATCACACACAAATGTATTCATATATATACACACTCAAATATTATTCTAAGTTCAAGTGTATATGTGCATGCACCCATTGTCTATAACTTGTAATATATATATTACATTATAAGATTTTTTGTTCAATTACTCTATTGCAACTAGTTTTCCATCCAAATTAATTCTACAGTTAAATTTTTTTCAATATTTATTTACTCTCCCCCTTGTTGTTTTTTGTGCTTGCTGACTGCTTTCTGTGTACATTTGCTGTGTGTTCTTTCCATATCTGCTTTTCTTTTCTTCCCATCTTTCTCTTTAGGAGGGACTGGTGGGAATGTATGTCTATTGCTGATAGTTGTGTATTAAATTCTGCCACTGGACTCTCTCCCAGGTGGGGGAGAGGCACTCAATTGCTTGAGCCACCTCAGCTCCCCTATTTGCTGCATCTCTCACTGTCTCTCCTCTGTGTCTCCCTTTGTTGCATCATCATCTTGCTTCACCAGCTCTCCGCAGCATTGGCCATCAGCTCTCCATGGTGTAGGCCATCAGCTCTCTGTGTTATAGGCCAGCTTGCCTTTACCAGGAGTCCCCAGGAACTGAACCTGGGGACTTCCATATGGTAGACAGGAGCCCAATCACTTGAGCCACATCTGCTTCCCTACAGTTCAATTTTAATTTATATTATCCCATTGTTAAATTAACCAGTTTCCTGATTTGAGGCACCTCAATTGTTTCAATTATTTACTATTATGTACATGCTTCAGGAAATATCTTGTAATTAATTACATTTTGAACGTCTTCCTAATTTATTTCCTCTTGAATTTCTAGAAGTAGACTTTATGGAACAAAAGGTATCCATATATCTATACTTAATTCAAGTTTTATTGCTGAATAGTATTCCATTTTCTGGCTAAACCACAATCTGCTTATCCATTGTTTTATTCCTGGACATTTGGGTTATTTCTAATATTTGGCCATTGTAAATAAGACTGCTGTAAACTTTGAAAAGTCTTTGAACATGTATGTTCATTTCTCGTGAGTAAATGCCTAGGACTAGATGTGCAGAGTCATAAGATAGAAGTATGTTTAATTTCTCAAAACCAGGCAAACAATCCTCCAAAATGGTTATATCATTTATGTCCCCACATGCAAAGAAAGAGAGTTTCAGTTGCTTCACACCTAACTTACATTCTGTTTTTTAGCCATTTTATCATGTTTGAAAAAATATCTCATTGTGGTTTTAATTTGCTTTTCCTTGGTGACAAATGATATTGAACATGTTTTCATGTTTTTTTTTTTTTTTTTTT
>JAQZBX010059343.1:0-17540 GCA_029593785.1 Cabassous unicinctus | reverse complement strand
TAAAAAAAAAAAAAAAAGAGCTGGGGTAGCTATATTAATATTGGACAAAACAGAGTTTAAACGCAAAGCTGTTATACAAGACAAAGAAGGACGCTATATCTTACTAAAAGGTGCAATCAACCAAGAAGAAATAACAATCATAAATATCTATGCACCTAACCATGGTGCCCCTAAATACATGAGGCAAACACTGGTAAAAGTGAAGGGAGAAACAGATGTTTCTGCAATAATATTTGGAGACTTCAATGCACCACTCTTATCAATAGATAGAACATCTAGGCAAAGGATCAATAACGTAACAGAGAACTTGAATAAAATCATAAACTAGATCTAAAAGACATATACAAGACATTGTACTCCAAAACAGCAGGATATACATTCTTCTTAAGTGCTCATGGATCATTCTCCAGGATAAACCACACGTTGGGTCACAGAACAAGTCTCAATAAATTTTAAAAGACTGAAATTATACAAAGCATTTTCTATGGCCACAATGAAATGAAGCTGGAAATCAATAACAAGCAGAGAACTGGAAAATTCACAAATATATGGAAGTTAGAAAATAATTCCACTGCTAGGTATATTCCTAGAAGAACTGAAAACAGGGCTCAAACAGATATTTGCACAATGATGTTCACTGCAGTATTATTCACAATTGCCAAAAGATGGAGGCAACCCAAGAGCCTATCAACTGATGAATGGATAAACAAAATGTGCCACGTACATATAATGGAGTATTCATGGGATATGTACTGCTGTAAAAAGGAATGAAGTCCTGACGCATAAGACAACATGGATGAACCTTGAGGACATTATACTGAATGAAATAAGCCAGACAGAAAAGGACAAATACTGTATGATCTCACTGATATGAACTAATTATAATAAGCAATTGTTAATAAGTTAGAATCTAGAATATAGGTTACCAGGAGATAGACTGGGGTTAAAGAATGGGGAGCTGATGCTTAACTTGTACAGAATTTTTATTTAGGTTGATGGTAAAGGTTTGGAAATGGATGATGGTGATGTAGCACATTATTGTGAGTATAACCAATAGTACTGAACTATACAGGTGAATGTGGTTAAAAGGGGAAACTTTGGGATGCATATATTACTACAATAAAAATTAAAAGATAAAACATAGGGCTGTACAACACAGTGAACCCTACTGTAGATGATGGACTACAGATAATAGGACAAGTATAAGAATGTCCTTTTATGAATTATAACAAATAAACGATACTTATTCAAGGTGTTAATAATAGGGTGGTATATTGGGGAAAAAATACACCCACTGTGAATTTTTTTTAAGATTTTATTTTTATTTATTTATCCACTCCTCGGTGCTTGCGCTCACTGTGTCCATTTGCTGTGCATTTTTCTGTTGGGTCATCTTGCTGAGCCAGCTCTGCACTGTGTGGGCCATCAGCTCACCACGCCGCATGGGCCGGCTTGCCTTCATTAGGAGGCCTCGGGAATCGAACCCGGGGCCTCCCATATGGTAAACAGGAGCCCAACCACTTGAGCCACATTCGCTTCGCCCAAATTATGGACGATAGATAATAGTACAATTTTAATAATCTTTCATCAATTGTAACAAAAAGCTACCGCTAAAAAAAATAGTACAATTATTAAGATGTGCTGTCATCAATTGTAACAAATGTTCCACACCAACACAAGGTGCTGGCAGCAAGGTGATAAATGGGAATCCTGTATTTTATGCATGATTGTTTTGTAAACCCACAACTTCTCTAAAAAAAATTTTTTTTAAAATCAGCAACAAAACCCATGTGACAAATTAAAAGTGGAATTATTTATTCATTTCTGTAATTTAGCCCAATTTATTGGTATTATTTCTTGGATTATTTTAAGAACAAGAGCAAAAATCTCTTCACCTTTGTGAACTTAAAACACACACAAACTAACCTGGCGAAATACTTCATTGACGAAATTGACATAACCTCGCGTTGACAAGAGAATCCCCTGCACCATCTCATACACGGTGCGGTGATCCTCCTCAATACTGCAGAGGCTGGAGCTGCTGAGCCTCCGGTCCGACAAGGTGCTGCTGTTAGAATGGGCTTTGTCCTGCTCCGCAGGCCCGCCACCATCCAGCTCCGGCACCCTCTCCTGCACCGCACCACCACCAACCGTCTGGAAGAAAGTCATCGCCACTTCTGGGTTATCCTCAGAAGAACTCAAGAACATTTGGGGAAACTTAAAAGTCTTTGGTTACCATCAACTTAGTGCCCAGCAGGCTGCAAACCAGGCTCTGGGACCTGTACTTACCAAATTCTAATTCACTAACGAATCCCTCCCCAACTAAGTTATTTTTGCAGGAAACTACTGAATTATGAGGGAGGATCTATGAAACTGTATCATCCTAAAGAGCTTAATTTACATTTGTAAAATCACAGAACCAATTAATGTACAAAGGCATTGTATTGTCATTACATTAGGTCTCTACACTTGGGCATTTCCTCTCTGATCACAGATTAGAAAATTCCCTGGATTTTCTGCAGCCACAATAGTGGGAAGCATTACTGGATTCAAAACTAAGGTGGCTCCTTGATCAAGGAGTGCCAGGATGAATCTGGATCAGAATCTCAAGTCAAGCTTACTAAAATATTCAGAAAACTGTAAATATTTGGAAGAATTTAGGAATGCAAAGAAATAAACCCATTCATGCCATGACTTACAAAACTTAACATTTGATTTCTGCTTTCATTTCTCCACAGAATTAAAGATCTCCTCCAAACATAAAATATGTACAATTTTGCTCCATCTCTGTAAATTCCATTATTACTCTTTCCAGTGTCAAAAAAAATAGAAGCTAAATAACACTAAAAACCTACCCGCTGTGATTTTTTTTTAAACAAATGATAAGATATAAGTAGTACAAAATTGTAATTTCAGTAACTACCAAGGTCAGTTTGAAAGCAAAACATATCCAAATATTAATCTCTGGGGAAAATGAATGGAAGATTATATTAACAATAATTTCTCTCTCCTTGCCTTAGCTACTAAGCCTGTGTGGCTTATCGGAGGCACTGTCACATTGCGAAACATGCTACCCAATAGAAATTATCTCATCTTTTTGATGGATCAACCATCATCCACAGAAAAATACAATTTTACTCAACTATCTTTTTTATCTGACTCTTCAGTGGTAATGAACCAAGGATGTGGTAAGTGTGGTACAGAAAGAAGAGGCCCAAAACACCTATCAGAAGACTTGCTTTTATACATTTCTACCTGTATGGCAAGTCACTTAACTTACTTGGATGAAAAAAATATATATAAGATATAAGAAGGTTAAATTAGGTTTAATATCACTTGTGGCTCAATGAAAAACCAACACTTACTTACGTAGTAAATTAAAGGTGGCCACCACAAATTGTGGCACTTCTTCCATAGAGAGGTGAAGCCTCTGTCCCCTCCCTGTGATCTGTGTGGACTGTGTGACTGTGTGACCAGTCCCAGAATAGAGAGGAAGTGACACTGCGCCAGTTTCAGACCCAGGCCCAAGAGGCTGACAGTTCCCACTCCCCACCTCTGGGAACATGTCCTCTTAGGGCCCTGCGCAGTGAGGAAGGAAGTCCAGCTCTCCAGCTGGAGAGGCAATGTGGCAATCTCTGAGAATACATTCCTTTTCTTTTGGGCAAAGATTAACAACAGGATCACCAGTAAGAACTCACCACTGATATAGGTCCATTTCCCCCCAGATTCCAAGCTGGAATTCTCAACTGTTATTTACACTACAAGTTGCTTCTGGTGGTAAATGTAAAGATGATTTCTGCTTCTCTGGTGCGTGATGAAGCCCTCATCAGTGAAACAAACCTATCTGCTTGGACCAGGCCTGCGCTGGCAGGGCCCAGGGCACTGCGTGCCAGAGGCTGCCGCTTATTCCCTCCACTCAGCCCTTGCCACGCCCAGGCATCCTCCTGAGCCCACAGCACATACTGAGACTTAGACAAACCCACATAGGGTGGTCGACGTGCATGATTCACTTGTGCTAACTGGTCATCCATGAAATAATAATTTCAGGAAATCTGCGGCTCATGGCTCATGATGAAGGGCTGGCTCAGAATTAGAAAAAGTGGTAGTTTAATCACATAACTAACAAGTTATCATATAAATAAATAGGATGACCTGTCTTGCCATCTCAAACTTTCTTTTTCATTCCTCAATTGACTTATTTGGGCTTTCATGTTTAATTTATGTGCATATAGCATTGGTAAAGGTAGGCCTGCTGAGATTTAAAAATCACCTAGTCTGCTTTCTCTAATACATGTTGAAGTACTCCTATCGCACATAAAAATGAATTGCTAAGGAATAAATTACACCTTACTAAAAATATTTTCAGCTGAGATGATGCACCAAGAATATTCAGATTTGAAAGAGGGATTTTTTTTTGGTTTCCAACATAGTATGGGCTGTATAAGCAATTATATGTTCATTCTTCAATGAATGACAACACTGAACAAGAAAATTTGTTAAACCAGAATCTCCCAGAAATAAATAAGTCTAGAAGGCACACATGTGATGAGGTGGGAAACATGGGTGTAAAGCAGAGAAGGGAACACAGAACACACGGTGGTTGTTAGAATAATGCCCCCCACCCCACCCCCAAATACGTCCAGGTCCTAATCCCTGGAATCTGTGTCTATGTGGCCTGACTTGGCACAGGGGACGTAGCCAGATGTGATTAAGGATGTTGAGGTGGGGAGATGATCCCGTATGATCCAGGTGGGCCCGATGGAATCACCAAGAGTCCTTGTATGAGGAAGACAGGGGTATCAGAGACAGAGGAGGCAATGTGATGACGGAAACAGAGGCAGGAAAGGATGTGAGGCAGGGCCATGGGCCAAGGTACGAGGGCAGTCGCTAGGAGTTGGAAAGGGCAAGGACACAGGTTCTGTCCTAGAGCCTCCAGGAGGAATGCAGCCCTGTGCACACCCTGATTTTAGTCCACTGAGACTGATGCTGGACTTCTGACTTCCAGAACTGTAAGATAATAAATCTGTTGCTTTAACCAAAGTTTGTGGTAATTTGCTACAAGAGTCATAGGAAACTAATATAACAACCTACTCTTAAGTATACTGACAGTCTCTACAATTACAATGGCCATTTCTAAGTGCTGCCTTCTGCAGGGACTGGTGGCACAGTGGGTACAGATGGTTGTATGCCCAGCAGCCAGCCCCCTTCCTCCCAGAACTCCAGGGCTGTGCAGGTCTCTCCACACATCCCACCCACACCCCCTGGGGCAGACCAGGGGAGTCACGGGAAGCTGAACCCATCCCATAGCACCAGCGATGGTCTATTTAGGGGGCACCAATCATGGCCCCTCTTGGTCCAATCACACATCCTGCTTTAAGCCAATCAGGGCCTGGCATTTCCTTGTGATTGACTGCTCCAGGGGTAGGCAGATAACCTAAATTGTTCCACGCAAGACGAAAGGGAAGGGTTCTGTATTTCTGTGAACAAGGAAACCAGCGCCCCAGCTGCTGGCAGCCGTCTTATGGCTCTGAAAACAAAACTGTCACAGGGAGAAAGGCAGGGTAGGCAAGAAAACTGCAGAGAATCATGAAGAAAGCATGAATGAACCTTATTCTTAGCCAGCTTCTCACCAGGAGCTCCTTTTTTTGAGATTAAAATATTGCTTTTATGTTTAAGATAGTTTGAGTTAGGGTATCTTTCTCTATTAGGATTATGAAACTATCCTATTTGATTCAGGAGGTCAAGGCCATATGATGCCAAAAAAAAAGCTAATAAAAGTAGATGATACAATTGTGAAGAGTCAAGGGAAAAATTAGAACCATGACACAGTGGTTAATTTGCTGTTCTTGCTACTTACTAATCACTATCCAAATACATTTTTTAACAATGAGCAACTTATTTTCCATAAATACAGGTAGCGGTTTTCTGAAATCAGAGAGCAAAGTGTTACATCCTTTAATTTAGGCTATTTTGAATTGAGTGGACACTACATAAGAGATAAGGAAAAATTTGCCAAAAAGCATGATTGAGTTTCTCATAAATAATTTCATACAGATTTTTTGTCTACCTGATGGGTGAATCAAGGTATCTAATTGTGGCTCAGAACTGCATTTCTCTTATACATGGTGAGATCCAGGTCCATTTCTATTTCCTCTTCTGTGTACTGTCTTTTTATCTCCTTTGTCCATTTTTCAAGTGAGTTGTCTTCATATCAGTTTGTAGGCACTCATTATATAGAAAAGATATTAACTCTTTTAACAGTCGTGATGTTACAAATGCTTTTCAATCTACTTGGGTTTGGCTTTATGTTACCTTTTGACATATAACTCTTTTTCTATTTTTAAAAAAATAAATTCAAACCTCATTCCCTCCATGACTTCTGTGTCTTATCTATACTTAGGGTGGTCTCCCATTTCCCAAATTTATGTACTCCCTAGATTTTCTCCAATATTTTTCAATATTTTGTTTTTTTATATTTAAACCTTAAATCAATCTGAAATGTGCTTATATAATATGGAAAGAGGCAAAGTTCTAGCCAATTATGCCAAGAGTATTCTATTAAATAAAGTATGCCTTTCTTTGACCTCAGTTGGTACCATCCTTGTTTTTTCTTTGAGAACATCCATTTGTTCCTCAGAAGTAACCTCTGGTCTACGTCTGGAAACCTGTACAATTTTATCTTAATCCCTGAAAGCCAAATGTCTGTGTTGGTTTGTGTCTATTTTGATAATCCTTCCTGGGACTCAAGGGTCCTTTCAGTGTGAGGCATGTCTTTTTGTCAGTTCAGGTAAACTTTTCTTCTTGTTATTTGTTGATATTTTCTATTCTCCTGCCTCACAGTATTTGCACAGTAGGTCTCAACCTGTCCTCAAGACTTGTCTATTCAGTTCTGATTTCTGCCTTTTTGAATATTTGCTCAGTGCTGTGGAATATTTCTTCAGAAAACCAATTATGCTCTCAGCAATAATCATTACCATTTTCAGTTTATATCCTACTAAATTTTTAAGTTGAGACATTTAAGTTTCTTGAACTTTGTTTCAGAAAGTCTTTTGTTCTTATTGTAATTATATCTACTTTAGGTTTTTGAAAAATAAGTTTCTGCTCTAACTCCTCAGTCAGTTCTTCAGTGGAGCCACATGGTCTAGACTCTCGGTTTGGTGTTTCTCCATCAAAGCACTGATCACCTTGAGGCACATGGGCTCTTCAGGTCTGTGAAGCCCCCAGCTCAGGCCTGGGTCACATTTCTGAGCCCTCCAGCGCAATGGAGGCACAGTAGGTAGACAAAAGAGCAATGAAACTGTGACCCCCAGTGCCAGCCCTGGTGAAGGGGCTGCTCCCTGACCTCCACAGTGGTGGTACTCTACGAAGCACACAGTTGCTAAGCCATTTAGCCTACACACAGGAAGAGGTCATCACCAAAGGCCTCATGGGGAGGCAGCCTTCTCTTTCATGGCTCAACAAACATCCCAGAATTCTGAGCTGCTGACCCACCCCCTCCCTGAGATTCCAGAGGACACTTGGCAGTCTCATGGGTTAACAGAGATGGAGCAAAACTGTACACATTTTATGTTTGGAGGAGATTTTTAATTCTGTGGAGAAATGAAAGCAGAAATCAAATGTTAATTTTAAACTTTGTAAGTCATGGCATGAATGAGTTTATTTCTTTGCATTCCTAAATTCTTCCAAATATTTACAGTAGTTTTCTAAATATTTTAGTAAGCTTGACTTGAGATTCTGATCCAGATTCATCCTGGCACTCCTTGATCAAGGAGCCACCTTAGTTTTATGAATCCAGTAATGCTTCCCACTATTGTGGCTGCAGGAAATCCTGCATGTTTCCTGAGGGCCTTCCAGGTGCCAGGTTGCCAGGTACCAGGTACTGTAGCAGGCACTGGGGACTGGCAAAGGCACGAAAGGCAGGGTCCTGGTCTGCTGTTCAGAAGTAACTGGTGAGTGAAGGGGTGAGAGGGAGGGAGTGCTAGGAATGGGCACACAACAGCCATCTTCTATGAATGCCTCCCTCACCCCTGAGGTTGCTGTGACACAGAAATTGCAACAGAACCCAGCAAGTGCTTCTAATTTGTAGCTTTTTCTAAAACTCACCATTATAGACAGAGTGTGCCAAAAAAATGGATTCCCTAATAACCAACAACCTATAAGAAGCAATTACCCTAATAATCAGTTACTTTGGTTAAGTGTCAGTGTGTTTTATTATATAAGTATTCAGAAAGAAAAAGATGATCAATGGCTCACCTGGATAATTTTAGGTAATACATCAACTCCATTTTTAGTGTTTTGTGTTGCAGTGAGATACTTTTTTTCCAAAAAGAAAGTCACAATCCATTTAATAAAAACCACACGAGCTGCCATGTATGGAATTTTTGTACTGTAAATGTTTTCATTGTCCCGAGTTGTACTAATGTACAATGGCTTTGGTCTCAAATGGGGGACGTCTGGCAGAAAAAAGGAACACATGATTAAGTTAGTGAATCTTAACATTATCTAATTCCTACAAATGTTTCAGTTTTCAGTTGAATAGACATATATTTAGTTGCCTAGAATAGCAACTGAGACTAAAGAACCAGAAATGATTAAAAATGGCATCTTTTGGTAGGCTAGCTTCTGATATCATTTTGGAATCTGACCTAGAAGGCGAGGTGGTAGTTATTGTTTACATACAGCTGTGGTACAGAGTTGGGAAAAATTAAGCAAATAATACCTTTTAACAATTTTGAGAAATTATATGAGACCATAATGATAAAAACGTTTTCATATATATTATACCTACTTTAATCTTATTTTGTGGCTGAAGCAAATGTAAAAAAGCTTGTACAGACATTTTTTTCATCATTTTAGGTATTTTAACATCCCCTGACAGTGTACTGATCAAATCCACTGAACTTTAGTTTTATATCCTTTTCTCTTTAGACAAAATCCAGGGAAACAGAAGCAATATAATCTATTTAATGGCTAAAAGAATTCAGAAAGCCATGTTTTATCTTTGAGGTATCAGATGCCACCATTTCCAAAGAATTAAAAAGAGGTCCATTTCTCATCCTTAAATTCCATTATCGATGTGAAAATTATGTGGTATTGGATTTGAGATACTACTTTCCATAGGTCCAACTTTCTTTCTTACTAATTTTTCTACACTTGGATGCACCCATATGAGGCAAAAATATTCTCAGCAAATATCTCTTAATCTAGGAATATTAACAATACACCATTACACCATGTTTTCTAAAATGAACATATTCTACTTATAAAACCAGAAACAAATTTTGAAAAAACATATACATATACATAGCTAACAAAATACATGCCCCAGAACCCTAAGAGTCAGGACTCCTACATCTTTCAAAGTACACTAAGCTCCAGGCTGCTTCAGTGTGTGTGTTTGTGTGTGTGCATGCATGTGTGTGTGTACACATAAACATCTCACAGACAACTGAATTAGCTGCCCACTTTCCCCAAGTGAATTAACATCCATTGTGATCTTTTTTCCCTCCTAAAACTGCTGTTGATTATTCATCTAAACTAATTTCATTTGTTTAAAATAAGGGGAGAGGAAGATTTGTCCTCTACCCTCACTACCCTATGGGATGGTTCTGTCCTGTGAGTCCTCATTTCTTAGAGAAGGAAAACTTTAGTTGCTAAATTAGAAATGTCCTTGATTCCTATACTTCTTGGTTTTACTGTCCCTGGATTGTCCAACCAAAAACCTGCCTCTCCATGAGCAGCTGTCAGTAGAAGCTGCTGGATGAAAGCTAATATAAAAGAAAGGACAAACTGGGGGCTGCTCTGTGCCCTGAGCTAGCCTGCCTTTGAGCAAGGTCTGTGGTCACCATACCCTACTCCCTGTAAGAGAAGACTTTAGGAAAGATAAGCTCTTTTAACATTAAAAGATGGTAAATAGAATTACCAAAAACATCGTGATATCCTGCAAATTATTTCTGAGATGGGAGCTACTGTTCTCTTTTATTACTGTAAGTTGAGGTATATCTTAGTTTGTACAGATAATTAAAATCATTTTATTAGGAAACTTTAAACCTGTTTCAGATTTAAAGTAACCATTAAATACATGAATAAAATGACTATTTTACTTAAAAATAATCAGAGGTTACTTCAAAAGAAACTGCACAGCTTTCCTGTGGGCATCCTAAAGATGGCTCAATCAGTACTTACCAAGTACAGGTTTGTAGATGTTTGTTAACTTAGTAAATGATGGAAATAAATGAGGAAGATAATACTTTCGAAACAATGTAAAAAGAAATTTAAAACCAGTATCTTGATTCTCCTTATTCTTCCACTCCAAGCTTGCAGCCTTTGGATAATATGTAGAAAAGAACATATGTATATTTATATTTCAAATTAACATAGACTGAAATGAAATGCTGTTATATTATCAAAATTCCTATCCTAAGTTTAAAAATTGAGAAATAATACCAACAGTCATGAAATGAAATCATATTTTAACAAAGCTCAAAAGATGAATGTATGAATACTTTAAAACAAAAATGACTATTTTAAAAACAACATTTTTGCTGAGTATTTAAAAAAACCATGCAATGGCATCATCTAGCCATCTGAATTGTGACAGTGCAGAAGGCAGATGTCAAAGGGACATTAGATGAGGACCTGGACTTGGCAGAGATTATTATTTCAGCAAACTCAGTTGTGAAGGGAAGGAGAGAAACTGGATTACATTCAGGGGAAACTCAGGGACAAAAGAAAGATTAACTGAGAGAAAAGAATAATCAGTAGATTTTATTCTAACCATTTCAAAGTCCAGAAATATGAACTAAGAGACTGAAATCATCTGTGAAAATAAAAAAATGAAAGGTTTTTGTTCTGTATTCACTTGGTAAATATAAGAAAGAGGAAACATGTCATAAAGCAGGCCTGTGCTGATGGCATGATGAGAAAATTACCCAGGCTTTCCTTCCAACCTCCCTGCCTGCTCTGCTCCACCTGTAAAGCCCCTGGCAGCCTTTTCTTCCATCCTCCATAACACAGGGATCAGGGGTAGGAGAGGGATGAAGAGGAAAAAACAGTTTAATCACACAAACACACTGACTCTAAGCAGCACATGAACTGAAGTGACCTAACGATTGTGCATACTCTGTGTTTAGGGAAATAGCACACAGAATCACATCAAATGAAAAAGCAAAAACAGAAAATATGGATGTACAAGGAGAAAAGAGGCCATGCTTTCTCTTTCCTACTGAAAAGAAGACCATTATTGACATGTCTATGAGTTTACTCCTACCTGAATAACCATATACTTCAAAAGTATTTGAAGAAAAAAGCATGTTTGGTCCTCAGCGACCTTTTCCCCCGATATGGCCGGCAGGAGTGGAGTGATTTCTTCTGGATATACCTTTGCTGCAGGGTAGAAAATAAGGAAAGCTCTTTTGCCAAAGTTAAATTCTAAATAGGGTTTTAAATAAGAACCTAATGGTCTCTATAAAAAGCCATCTATCCATCCACTGGAACTGCTCACTCTGAACCCCAAGCCAGAGTGCACCAACGGCTTAGAGACACAAAGTATGCTTTGGCCACCCAAGATCAAACGCCAGTCACGGGGCAATAAAGTGATATGCAGTAATACATCAATGACCTTAACAGGCAATTTCCTTGAAAACTCACTGGTCACAAATAACCACCATCAATGGCCCCATGAGGCCCCTATTGTCCTTTCCTGAATGCTGCCTGAAAATACACAGCTGGCCAAATAAGATCCTGGGGAAAGAGAGGAAGGTCCACTTAGGAAACAATAGTGTTGAGGACAACAGACAGTAGTTTGGGATGGCAGATTTAAATCCCATTAACAGCCACAAAACCTTCCAGACATAGCATGTGTCTATACTTCCTGCTGCTGCCAATACGTGTCCCCTTCCCTCCCATTCCTGTTTCCAGCATTCAGGAAATTTCTCCTTTTGTCATTTTATCTATAACAGGCCCCAGCTTTTGCCAATCTAATGTTTGTAAGAATCTACTGTGAATATGAACAGGGACTAATTCCCCTTCATTTATGAAATCAGGATCTCTATTCAGGAAAATGACAAACCAAGGAAGTCCTGCATGTAGCATCAAGAGTCATTTCAATGTGTAAGGTCCATTCACTTACCATCAGCTACATGGGGGCTCGGATTGATGAGCATCTCCAGTGTGCAGGGCCCTCTGGAAGACAGGACCGCTGGGATACCAGGCACGAGGCAAGCAAAAATCAGCACCTGCTCTTCTGCACAGTTGGTCTGAAGTGCTTGAAGCCACAAAAGAAACAGCCTGATTCCTTCACATCTTATCTAAAAAATAAAAAAATAAAAAATTGAATGCAACACAATTGAAATACTTATATGTATTTTTTGTAGATGTTCACGGCAATGTAGCAACTGTTTTGAAAAAGAAAAACTAGAAGTCAAAGGTGTCATTAAAATACTGTGCCAAGTTCCTCACTTAGCGACAAGTAAACAAGGGTGCTGCCACACAGCACAGGATTGAGAGCTTGGGTTCTCCACCAAGGTGTAAATGCAAGCTCTGCCAGTTTCTAGCTGTGATCTTAGGAGACCCACTTAACCTCTCTATACTTCAATTTCCCCATCTGGAAAGTAGGGATGATAATGGTATTTACCACACAGGACTGTTCTAAGGAATAAGCAGTAATCATATGTAAAGCACTTAAAACAGTATTTGGCTTGCAGGGAGTGCCATGTAAGTACTTCCTATTAGTAGTATTTTATTCTGTAAGGCAACAGGCTCATATCATCAATAGTCACTCATCCATGAAAATGATGACAAAGATAATTTTCTTCCAAATTTACACTGTCCTTTAGGCATATCATTATAATACACACGTGTTTAATGTTCTTGGAAACCAGCACACTGGAACTAAATAAAGAAGACCCTTGAAGAACATGGCTCAACGGGGTCAGAGCAGCTCTCCGGCTTCAATCCCCACCATATTCTCTCCAATGCCTTTAGGAAGCTCTGCATTATCAGCACAATCTGGTAAGCACCAACATGGCTAGAAGTGTCCTTTTTCCTCCTCTACAACTGCTTTCAACTTCAAACTACTCTTAGAATTCAAAAGCACAGGCACCTCCATTTCTATATTCCTAAATGGCTGAAAAGATGTCAATAAAAGAATTTAAATAAGCAAAAGAGATGAAAATGCCAGGTGCAGCTGCAAGATGCAGGGAGCTCCCAATACAGGCAGCTGAAGGTCTGCCTGGCCCCCCGCCTCCTTTCAATGACATCAAAGTTGTACGGATTCCTCCAGAATAAGTGCTGCAAACCAAAGAAGAGGCTCTGCAGGAAAACCAAAAGGAGGAGAAGAGCCAAAAAAAGAAAAGAAAAAGAAAAGAACTTGGCTGACTTCCCAGTAGAAGTCAAAATGCACACAACAGCCATTCCCCCCATGGGTCCAGCACACTTCGGGAAACACCCGTGGGCCTCCACCACGCTCTGTACACACCACCACACACTAGTACCTTCCTCCTCTCTACAAGCAGGTCAAGTGAGTGATGACACATGAATACCTAGTGCTGTTCAGCCATCACACACAAAAAATGACAGCTCTATGTAATTTAATCAAATTATATTAAATTCACCAGGAGGAAAGTTTCTAAGAAATTCTATTACAAGTCTCCAAATTTTATGTTAACTGTATTCAAGACAACTGAATATAAACATAATATAAATAAATATCTTCCATAAAATATTCATGTAGGCTGGATTCTTTTGGTTATGTTTATGTTCTGCGGTCATGTTTTAGGGTCATTTTACCCATGCATCAAATGGCATTTGCCATTATAAAAGGGAAATTCTTTTAAAAATAAGCCAAGTTTAACCTAAATTACAAGATCAATCTACTGCAAATAAATACTCAAGAGTAAAGCTCTGCAGCTCTTTTCCCTAACAATGGTTCTCAGAATTGGCAAAAATAATTGATACAACTATAATTTTAACAACCGAATTATTGGTATAGACAGATCAGGCATGTTAGCTCCGAAGCTTAGAAAGGATCTGGCCCAATCCTTTCCTTTTTCAGATGATAAAATTGGAGCAGTTAGTTCCTTGCCCATGGTTGCTCCCTAGCTGTGCCCAGCAGAGTCTTAATTAGAACTCAGAACTCCAAACTCCAAATCCCATGCCACTTTCTCCTAATAATATTTTCACTGTCTATCATAATAAATTATGATGTAAGAACAAAAATCCTATTTGTCATCTAATTTCTGAATTAAAAATAAAAACTAAGTCAAGGGCTTTCTAAAGATCTTTTTTTTTTCTTTCTAAAATGGCCTAACTTTGTCACTTGGTGGTATTAATTAAAGAGTAATGAAAAATGTCATTACACTTTCATCTAAAATAAATACCTTAATAGAATTTCCAGTGTGTAGGAGCTTCTTTAAAGTTGAGCCTGAAAGTTTAAAACAATGAATTAGAAATGGAGGATATGAATGCATATTTAAATCTATTTTAAAGAGAAAAAGTATGTAGTTTTAGAAAGAAAAATATATTTATAACTAAAGATATCATTTTTTTTAAAAAAAGGTAGAAGTCTGACCTTCAGCAGCAAAGCAATGTCATAGACAGAGAGCTGATTTAAGATAAAAATACTTTAAGTATTCTTCAAAACTGTTTTAAAAGAGTCAAAATAATTGCTATTAAGGTAATCCAGATGTACATAATGGATTATGTGCAAATATTTCTTGTCATGCATAAAATGAATGATTAAAAAATCTCTAAGGTAAAAATAATATAATACCGCTCACAAAACATTTTTATAAGAACATGATACAAATATTCAGGATGGCATGTTTCTCTCCTGGCAATGACAACCAGATTTTTGGAGCTCAGTCCATCAATAAATCCTTTAACAGAGCAACCTGGTCACCAACAAGGAAATGGAATCAAAGATGTACTAAGAGCTACACCAGGTAACTGCAAAAACTTTGGTACTGCACCCACTGTAATGAGAAAAGTCTCTCGTAAGGAGGATGGAAACATTATCTAGTATTCCATACATGTGTTCATTCATTAGAAGGAAGATGGCCTGGCAACCCCACCTAAATACTATGTGTAGCCTTTAAAATGGGATCGTAACCTCAAGAAAAAGGAGATAACCTTTTAAAATGCAAATATATTTAAAGTCTTAGGCAAGAGAATCTTTTCTCCCAAATTATGTACTTTTTGAGGAAAAAAATACTTAGCTCCCCCGATGAAAAATTTTATGCAATATTTAAAAGTTGTATATCAAATCACATTTACTCTGCTGACATATTTCAAAAAGATGTTCTCCCAAGGAATAGAGCCAGTATCTCGACAATCACCATGTGGATAGATATATTTAGGTTAGTTAAATGCATACTCTCTTTAGGCATTCATTAGCCAGAACAAATCATTGGTAATCTGAAGGAATTTTGGATAGCTGGTATATACAAGTTAGTTATACAACTTGTATAACTGCTCTACCATCTAGAACACCTAACACTAGGGCTCAGTGGAAACTCATTGTCATGATACAGACTAGGTTTCACCATCTAAATCACTAATGGTTTGTGATTGAGTGAAGGAAGGTAAAGTGCTCCAACCAGCCCCTCCCACCCCACTTCTCACTTCACCAAACCATAAACAGTGGGTTTCAGTCTAGAACCTCGCTCTCTCATAGCTAAGGTTTACATCTGTGTCCATGGGACTTTCCTGCCCATGTCTTTCCTAAACTTAGGGCCATGTTGCTCGCCCCCAGGTTCATCCATCCTTGGGCAAAGTCCGTCCTGCCTCAGTTTAACATTTGCTTCATTACGCCTTATGAGGACCTCCCTCACGACAATCGGCTGGGTCAAGAGACAGTCGTCCTCCCAGGAAACTCGGAATACAATCTGCACAGACAGTTCTCTTAACAGACATCTGGCTACGATCTTAACAACATGCTCTTGGAAACACTTTCTCCTGGTCATTGTGTATAACTGCTGATGCTTGTCAGTCTCCTTCCTCTTCCTGGAATGGGTTCAACTTTTTATTTTTTTATTTTTTTAACTATTTGGCTTACCCAAAGATGACTATATCCACCCTTCCCTACACAGGAAGGATAAAAAGACATGTAGAAAGGATAGACTTTAAAAAGAGATATGCAGAATGTATGGCGCATATCACTCAACAACCCCCTACTTTTAAAAATTAATCTGGTAATTTATCACAGCTACAATAGACAATTAATACCTATATATTTGATCTATTTCATCCTGTTATATTCAAAACCTCTTTTGTACGTGTGAAGCAATGCAACTTAGCAATTATAAACCTGAATTTGGGAGCCAGACTACTGGGCTTCAAATCTCAGCACTGTGTTTACTAGCTATATGACCTTAGCCGGTTATTTGACTGCACTATGCCTCAGTTCCCTCATCTGTAAAATGGTGCCTACCACAGAGAATTGTTCATGAGATTTAAATAATGAGTTAATGTACACAAATGCCTTCCCACAGGACAGGGCAGGGGCTGGTCTCTAAGGAACTCTCTGAATAAGAACATTAGAAAGCACAGTCATGCAGTGGGAGCACGCAGCAGAGGGTTTCTGAGTGAGGACAGCCTTGCCTGACCACTTTAGGTATCTTATGGAATTTCTCAAAGATATTCTACTCCACCTTTAACATTATGAAATCCTTTCTCATTTGTTTTCATTTCTAAAAGTTTCTCTCTATATATTTTGCCTATTTGGAATTTTTAACACCGCATCCAAATTATGATTAGACCCATACCATTTCTTTTATGTGCCTCATCACCCCTACTGTTTGCCACTTTACTGACTCACAGAAGTAACTAGATGAATAAATGAAAGAGTAAATAAAATCTAATTAGTTGGACTGATTCTATGAATTTCTAAATTCTAATAGTTATCTTTTACTATATTTTAATAATAAATATCCTTTGAATGTAAACTCTATTACTTTTTAAGAGGTATTAGCAACATCAGGGCTGGGACTAGGGTAAGGAGAGTCAAATTTTAAGGGATCACCAAAAAACAACAACAACAACAACAAAAAATCAGTAAGCAAGATAAATATTTTAATCCTTTATTTTTAAAATCAAAATTAATGCAAAAGTTTGTGATGAACAATACTATAACTTTAAATAAAGACCACTGTGCTGAGCCATACTGGAGCCTGAGGAAAAAGGAAAAATGTGTGCCCCTATATACATGAGTTTATGTATTTCTAATGGTTAGTTCTTTCCAGAACATTAAAGTAGTTGAAAAAGTATGGGAAAATTTAAAAGTAGGTGTATTGAAACTCACATTAGTTTAAATGAATTTATTATGGTTTTACTTTCCTGGCTTTAATGGAAGCAAACTCATCAATAATATTTTTGAAATCTACTTCTTTGCTTATCTCTCTTTCAATCGTGAGAATTGGCATGTTTGATAATTTCTTTTCACCCATCTTTTTTAAGACCTTTCAAAGGTATTTTTAAGTCCAAAATTTTAGATTAGATATTTCTAATCTAACTTTAACATTACAAAGTCCTTTCTTATTTTA